>JAWPHD010008423.1:0-115361 GCA_037043455.1 Cyrtodaria siliqua
TGTTCCAATTCATGATAAAAATGTACATCAATCAATATAAGGTGTTAGCATCGCATTGTTCAGGCCTAGACACCATATATTTTGAATAAAATCGGGCGTAAAATGCTTAAATTAACCCTTGTGCATAACCTAGGATAGCACATATTACTGTGTAAAATGAATTATCTTGTAAATATATCTTTTAATGCTCATTCATTATCTTTAGACCCTTTGGTATAGAAAATGTCATTATTTGTTAATATTTTAGTCGGACCCCACCCCCATCCCATAAAAAAAGATGTACCTCTTTCAAACTCTACAGCTTTCATATAGGACTACTACCAAACTTTGACCACAATTGCATTTTGGTGCAGTCACGTGAGTGTCCAAGTTTTAGTCAGTCTGCTTGTTTGTATTAGAAACTTGCTGCAGTAACATGGCAAAAAATTATCTCAACTATAAGTCTATAGGGTAATTGAATTTTTTTTGCACCTTTTACCTCAGGTGCATACTTTACATAATGTTATTTAGTAAATTCTCAAATTAAGAATGTGAATATGTACATTAAGGTACGGCCTAATAGTTTAATTCACAGTGTATTAATTTCCATAAAGACTGCATGGGAAATTCAGCAAAAAAAAAATCTGAAACTTATATTTACGTACCGTCATTATATTCCATGTTCAATTGCAAAACATCATAATACATATTAAAGAAACTAAACCGCCAAATAACGGCAACATTACACTAAAAAAACATTTATCAAAACTCTATCCAGGTGTTCAGGTCATATAATAATGTATCTGCTGATTAAAATTATAGGATTTTGCATGGGTTCTTATATATGTACATACATATATGTTGTAAAATTTGACTGTTGTTGGTGAGATACCAACTTAAGCATTGTTAACATCAACTATATTCCACTTTCATCCAGGACTTTTTCTAGGTGTCCAACAGGGCCGAAAAACGGACCGGTTCCCAATGCAAAATAGTGTCTGTTTTTCAATTATTGAAAATATTCCCAATCTCCAAAAAAAATAAATCCCTTTATGTTACATACTTATCAATATAAGTGGTATGTTAGTGATGTAATGGTGTTCCTAATTATATCTTTTAGGCTTTCACCTCACCCTAACTTACAAAATGTTGACCTAAACAATTCTCAATTGGCCATTTTATCGATGAAAAAAATTCCCAATTTATTCGTTTTTACGATAGAAATTTCCAAGGGTCCTTTTTCCCAAAATACCTTGAAAAAGCCCTGACTGATCAGGTGTAAAATGTATTCATTCTTTTTCTGTATTGAGGGTAAGAATTGGAAAGATAATTATGGTATTTGAACATCTTCTACATTTCAGGTTAACATTTCAAGGCAATACTTTTCCGAGGGTTCCCACTATTCAGTCCCTATGGAAATTGCTTCATGAATGCCGAAATTAATATTTAACAGATAATGTATGGTGCTGAGGTCCATATGCAAGTTTATGGACTGGGCAGTCAGACCTAGAATATTATATGGACCGAAGCGAAGCTGAGGTCCATATAACGTTCTAGGTCTAACTGCCCAGTCCATAAACTTCATGTGGACCGAAGCACCAACCATTATTTGTTATATTATACCGAATCTGACCAACAAATTAAATCAATACGTTTTATGATTTATTTTGACGTTGTTTTTTTCACACGTCCGTTAATATAGCTATCGGACCGGGCGCCCGTTCAATATGCAACTTTATGGACCGGATGATGTCACATTAAACAAAGAGTGGAATATGCAAATGAGGTATAATATAACTTAATAAAGCATGTCTGTACATTTGTCTCATCTCTCTTGTCTATTGCAGCCAAGAAGTCTTTCTACTACTACGCTTTATTGCTTGCCATATTAAACTGTGCCCAGACAGTGGGCAGCTCCCTGTTGTACTATGGAGATATTGATGGCATGTGGTAAGTTTGCAATAAACACACAACTCTATTATTAAAGATACCACAAGTTCAGTTCCTAGTTGTATTGCCTTTAATTTAAATGCACCTGTATTAAGATACCACCCATGTTATGAGACCAATTTGCCTGTTCCCATTAGTGGTCGCTTACTACAGGTTTGACTATTACAAGGTACATCTTAGATCTTCGGTGTTTTGGTGCCTTGATACCAGAGAGGTCTTAGTTATTGAGCAGCTGTATTTCTGAATGCAGGATAACCACTGGTTTGAATGTATTTTATTTTCTAACTTTTTAAACATCAGATGTGTGCATTTAAGCCTGCTAAAGAGACCACCTCTATTTAGAGACCACCTTCTTTAAGAGACCATCTTCTTTAAAGACCAGCTTCTTTAAGAGACCAGCTTCTTTAAGAGACCACCTTCTTTTAAAGACCACCTTCTTTAAGAGACCACCTTCTTTTAGAGACCACCTTCTTTAAGAGACCACCTTCTTTAAGAGACCACTGTTTCAGTTCCTAAATGTATTGTTTTAAATTGAACTGTTCCTGTATTAAGATTGTATTTTCTCTTCCTTGTGAATGTATTTTCTCTTCCATTGTGTGGTCTCCTAATACAAGTTTGACTATAATTGAAGCAAAACATAAGGATTGGAAGGAAAGCAAATGCCTTTAGAGTTCCTGTCCTGACTTTTAACTTGTATCACTTCAAAGTTGTAGTATTTCGTCTCTCACCCCTGTGGGTTCGAATCCCACTGGGAGCTCGACTTGCCAAGTGAGAAAAAGTCAATTCTTACGGATGGCGGGAGATTTACAATATTGGTATACTACCCAGGAAAGATGGAGTGGTCTGCCTCTTACACACAAAAAAATGAGCATCATATATGGCCTAACATGTGCTAAAAAGGAGATAAAACACCATTCAAACTAACAAACAAAATAATCTTTGCCTCTTAAGTACGCAAACAATAGTGTTCATTACGTACACTTATTTTGTCGAAACAATTATATTAAAACAGTTTCTTCAATTTTATGCATTTGTGAAGGTGTCCTAGCATCGTTCATTTTGTTCCTCCACATTGATAAGAAATTTAGTTCAAATTTAATATTTTTGTTTTTCAGTGTGGTAGATGCAACAACCTATGTATATTTTGCTTTTTTTCACCCGCTTGTTTATGGCACGTTTCTGAGAGAGTTTTTCAAGTAAGTACTTCTTTGAAGTTTCTACATTGATGTTGATTACTTCATGTTGTTATTTGAACCCTTTACCTGATATCTCCAAAGTTTGTACATTAAAGGACAAAAGTGGTATTCAAACATTAAATTAGCACCTCGATTTATGAATCCAGTATCCTTTTGACTTCAAATTTTGTATATGTATTTAAATTAAGGGTAATAAACTGTTGAGTTTTCACATTTCTTTGTTATTTTACCATATAAATTGGTGCAGTATATTAGTCATGTTCATCTATTGAAAGATCTCATTCTTGTTACCATGTAGGATTGCGATTGGTACATTGCATTCATTTTATACAGTACAGTCAGACCTGTCTGTATCGCTTGGCTTACCAAACGGAATGAGAAAATACGTGATGTTTTCAGGCATGCGTCCTTATCGGCATTATAGCGATTCTTAAATGATCTTCATACCGATGGCCTTAAATCAGTTTTAAATGATGGCCATTTTTATTTCCATGTACAGAACAGCACAGCCGAGTATTCCGTTTTCCTACAAATACCAGGTGGATGAAGGTAACGAGGACGACACTGTGAGTTTACCATACCAGGCTGCAGATGCCCACAAATACGAGGACAACGTCAGCGACAGCGGCAGTTTTGACAGCACTCATTTTGACCGGCGCCAGGTCATTGGCAGTGTTAATGCAGACGTGTACGTGTCGGATTCATATCAGAATGCTGGATAGGTTGATAGATTGTATTAAGGTGTAACACACTAAAAATCAAAATATAATCGAATGAATTAACATGATTAACAGTGTTTGCAAATTTACTCAGACAAGCAGTTGCAAAGTTAGCACAACTGAAAACTTTTGGTATCAGCTAGTTGATGATATTATTTGTTATTAGAATAATAGAAAAGTGAATTAATTTGTAGAAACCGACGAAATTAGGAAAAAAATGTTCATGTAAATCAGAGTTCTCAGTTGTTAATTTTACTGTATTAATGTTGTACATTAATGACATGAATCTTTTATTATGTTGTTCATGAAATAGTTCTTGTTCATGCATGTGTGATGGTGCATGTTTATATATGAAGTTAGAGGTCTTACTGTGATTTTGTTTGCGAAGGTTAATTGTACATTTAATTTAAAATCCATTTAATTTAAAATCAAAATTAATGTGGGAGAATTCATTATAGTAACAATAAGAGAGAATTTAACAATGGGAGCGAATTCATTCTAACAAAGGGAGAGAATTCACTGTTGTTAGAATGGGAGGTAATTCGCTGTTGTAGCGAAGGGAGACAATTCACAGTTGTAACGTGTGTAAAAAAGGGAGATAATTCATTGTGAACAATGAGTTTCATCATATGCTGTGATAGAGATGCCATAGTTTGCAGTCGGCAATTTTAATTAATTATTTGGAATAATACCGTTTAAATCAAGCCGATGCGGATGCAGTATATCAAATAACCCATGACACCTGTCTGTGTATTCTAATGCAATTATAATGTAACGCGTTACTCTATTGACTAACGACTCAAATTTGTGACCGTAAAACGCACGATTTACCGTCTGAAAAATATGTGACGTCACATTATGTTCTAACAAACGACGTCATTGGATGAAGCCGTTACTGATCGATTTTGAGTTTACGTAGAAAAAACAATTGTGCATGTATGATATGCCTTACATTCTGGCACTTAATTGATAAAGCATTATAATAGAAATAACCATGCTAAGGTTTTCTTAAATCTGGGACAGTATGTGGTTGGTTTTACGGTCTGATAATTTAATTTTACAACTCTGCTACCCGTCGCCATAAAACGAAATTGTCAGACAGTAAAACCACTCACATACCATCCCAGATTGAAAATCTTAGCACGGTTATCTCTTAATTTGCAGTATTAGAGACAGAGAGAGACACACACACATACACAGATTTATTATTATTTTAATACTTGTACCCCGCATTTTCAGACAATGGAATATAAACACATGTACTAACCTTTTCTAACTATCATAGGATGTGTACGGTAGGATGTGTACGGGATGTCATGTTGTGTAGATATCCAGTATTAATATCTTGGCTTGTGTAAACAACATCGCTTACCTGTGAATACTAGTTTACTGTGGTATAATACTGCTAAGCATTTTAACTTCTGTTACATGTATTATTTTACGAGGATTCTTATAAAGGTATTAATAAAAGGATCATTAGGCCACACTTAAAAAAATTAATGTTTGCCCTTTCCCGACCGACCCTGAAAAAAGGGCCCTACCAAAATATTTTTAAATTTGAAATTAGGATTGGGAAAGGGCAAACATACATATTTTTAAGGGTGGCCTTACTGGAACAAGTGTTCTGGAAGATTCTATCACCTCTTGTGGATATGCTAAAACCTCCTGCGGATATGGCATGTCCACTCATGGGGATACATGCTTCCAGAACAGGTTACTCATGTAATGATCCGCAGTTCAGGGTGAGAAGGTTCTAGGCCCATTTTCCATATTTTATCTCGATGTACATGGAAGATGAGCCTGGCATGTTCATGCCTGTTAGGCGCCATATAACCTGTAATGTGTTGGTGCGCCTTAAAACCCCAATTCAATTCAAGTAATGATCCTGTTGTATATGGTCGAATGGTTGTATATTTAGAACAAAGTTGTAAAATATTAAAGGCGGTATGTCAGGCTTTTTTTGGGATCTGGGGTTGGACTTAAAGTTGACAAAAAAATGCATTTTCTATTCTAAACGGCCTTACCATAACGAAAAAGCCTAAAAAAGATGCCTTATTTATAGAGATATTCATTTTGCAGAGTAATATGGGCAAGCCAAGGTTAAGCACCAAGGTTAATTGAAGCATTTTATTTTAAATGTATGGTAAATTCAAAGTTTAGAACTGAATATCACAGTGATAAAACTATGTTTTCTTATAAGATTCTTATACAAGAGCACGGTGTACCAGCTTTAACCTCAGATCCTGTATATTACTGAATTGTATATTATGATGATTAGGATAAGTAATATGGTATATGTCAACAAAAGTTGCTCATGGCTTTAAATGGATTAATATTAAGGCGCGATTCAATTGAGAATTGGTTGGCATTTGGCGTGCTTGTGCTTTATGGTATTTTTGCCACTCATTTTGCATTTAAAACGGCATAAATGCTTTTAAAAAAGGGAATCCTTTCTTAAATTAACATTATTTTCCCGTCACTTTAGTACCAACAGTAGCATGCATTGGGAGAATGATAATGATAAAGAAAGTGCAAGAAAGACTACTTAAGCTTTTTTCAGGAACGGTGTAGTCATTTTTTTCTATTGAGACATGTTGGATGAACATGTAGCAGCTCTGCCTCCTTGAAAAGTGAAGTTTTTCGAAATTAAACACTATTCAGCTCTACTGGCTAAGGGCCAGCAGAGTTTATGGGATGGTGTGTTGTCCATCGTCTGTCGTCTGTCCGTTAACTTTTAACTTGTTAAGACGATAAGGCCTTCATTTTTCCTCCGATCTTTACCAAACTTTACCAGATTGTTAATATCAATGAAAGCTCAGACATATTCGAAAACCAGCCAGATTGGACCAGTAACAGCAGAGTTGTGGCCCTTGATTTAGTTAAAATGCTATATTTTGCCTCTTTAACAAGATAGGGCCTTCGTTTTTCATCCAATCTTTACCAAACTTCACCAGATTGTTACTATCAATGAAAGCTCAACGAATTCATAAACCAGCCAGATCGAACCAGTAACAACGGAGTTGTGGCCCTTGATTTAGTTAAATATGCTATATTTTGCCTCATTAAGACGATAGGGCCTTCATTTTCATCTGATCTTTACCAAACTTTGCCAGATTGTTAGTATCAATAAAAGCTCCGACAAGTTTGAAAACCAGATTGGACCATTTACACCGGAGTTATGGCCCTTGATTTTCTGAAATATGCTATATTTTGGCCTCCTTAAGAAGAAAGGGCCTTCATTTGGCCGGATTTCAGTGAAACTACTTAGGGATGATCAATACCAAGCCGAGATGTACATATCGTCACCGTGTTCCGATTGAATGATTTTGATGGAGTTCTGGCCCTTTTAAACATCCTGACTAGTTCTCCTGAACCCCTGGCTGGATATAAACGAAACTTTTTAGGGATGATCTATTTGTGCAAATCATCGCCATGATCTGGTTGGATGATTTTTGACAGTTATGGCATTTAAAGGTTTTAATACACAAACTTTGTCTGGACTAGTTCTCCTGAACCCCTCGCCAGATTTCAATGAAACTTTGCAGTGATGATCAGCACCAAGCCTAGTTGTGCATATCATCGTAACGTTCCGGTTTACAGATGTTTTGATGGAGTTATGGCCCTTTAAATGTTTTTGATACACAAACATATTCCGGGCTTGTTCTCCTGAACCCTTGGCTGGATTTCAAAGAAACATGACAAGGATAATAAGTATCAAGCCTAGTTGTGCATATCATCGGCATATTCCGGTTGAATGATTTTTGGCAGAGTTATGGCCCTTTAAATGTTTTAATAGACAAACTTTGTCCAGATTAGTCTCTGCTGAACCCCTTGCCGGATTTCAGCAAATCTTGGTGAGGATGATCAGTACCAAGCTTAGTTGCACCTGTCATTTCCGTGATGTGGTTGAATGAATTTGGCAGAGTTATGACCCCTTAAAGGTTTTAATACACTGACATTGTACAGACTAGTTCTCTTGAACCTCTTGACTGGATTTTAACGAAACTTGACAGGGATGATCAGTACCAAGCCTAGTTGCATATGTCGTCGCCATGTTCCAGTTGAATGATTTTTGAAAGAGTTATGGCCCTTTATACATAAACTTTATCTTTACCCTCTTGGACCTCTTGTTTCAACAAAGTTTCAAGTGAATGTAAATGTGTAGAAATGGGAACATGTTCTGTTAAGGGCATTGTCATGTGGAATATCTTGTTTACAATTTAAAGAGGCACTACCTATATCTATGCGATTTTTAATGTAAAATATTAAATACTCAATATTACTGCATTTATATGTATACAAAGCTATTTTATGAGTATTCTAAGAAGAAACATGGTTTGTATTCCAGTTCTGTAAATTATTAATTATGATCAAAACAATATCTTGAATAAAATGCTGCCCTGCCGTTTATTCCTGCCGGAGAACTACGAGTTTTGACGATTTTCTCGGACATGCGCAATGCGATTCAGTTGAACGAAAACAAACTATTCGGAGCAGTTCCGATAGTAAATGGATCGATCGGAATTCTTCGCCAATCCGACGAGGCAGTTCCGATTGTAAACTAATAAGATTGGAAAATCTCCGCAATCGGCTTGTCTAAAACAATTACGAATACAATTTCAAAAATCCGATCTTTTCAATCCTGTTTTTCCCCAGCAAAACGCATATTACATGGAGTGAAATTATTGGCATTTACCTTTTTCATAGTCCTCTTTATAATTAAGTAAAGTTTATATCAATTGATGGACAAAAAGATATAGGTAGAGCCTCTTTAAAGATGAATGGCCACCCTTTTTGTAGTATTATCAATTAACAAATTTTACTCTTAAGGGTGCCCTCTGCTGAGGTTTTGGATTTTTGCACTTCCGGAAATTTACATTTGTTATATTTCAAAAATTATAATAAAACTGGAAAAAATAATTATACAGTAACAAACTTATGCCCAATAGGGATATTTTAGTGCAAAAAAAATAGAAAAAAATTAGATTTGTTTTTGGACCTCACATGTTGTGCCCAAAATTGACAATTTTTAACATAAGCCAAAATGGGGGGTAGGGGTACAAAAGATGGTATTTCTCAAAAACCATTTAAGATATTCACTTAATTTAAACTTTATTACAAAGACATGTGTTAGCATATACATAGACAGGAATAAAAAGTATTTTCCTATTATTTGTTACAGACCTATGCCGTTATATGTCAGAGCTCGTCGAAATCTAAAAAAGCACATTTTTTTCTCAGTTTTTATTGAATATCTTTCTTATATGCACACCGACCCCCAATTTTTATTTTTTCATTCTGATACTCAGGTCTTGTATATATTGTAGACAAAATATCTCAAAAAGTTATCTGTTCCTTTATCATGAAAAATGTATGGATCACAAATTTAAAAATGCAATTTATAGTAAACTGGGTGGGGTAATGACAAGGGATGTACTAATTTTTCAGATGGTGATAAAAATACCCCAACCCTTAATTTTTCGTCCTAAAGTATGATCTATTACATTAAAAAAGACGGAAAATCGATACCTGTTCTGCAAACCACACTACACACATGTAAGTTGCCATACACAATTTGCAGCTGATTCAGAATTTAAAACCGCACTGTGAGAGTGTATTACTAAAGATTAATTTTGCGAAAAAGTTAAATCACCGACCCATCATTATTTTTCCAGAAACTAACTAGTAATATGTTAGTCTTCATAAAAAACAGGGAAATAAAAAATTCTATCTGTTCTGATATTCACCAGAGGGCACCCTTAAAATGCTACACAATACCAATAAATAGCATATGAACATTTCTTGATAGTCTCAGAGAGAAACATATATTGAAAACCACAACTAAGTTGTTTGTAAAAATAAGTATTATTTGCATGACGTAGATACTACTTTTACCACTGTGTGACTGCACGGGGAAATGAGGTAAATCTGAATTGTATATCTGCACAACTATTGCCAGATATTTGATAAATACATTTACACTTACCTGTGGATTAATTTACCTGTTCAAAGTTTTCTACGTCATCAAATAAAATCTTATTCTCGTTTTCATAGATATTTCAATGTGTGAATTATAATATCTATTGTTGTATATTGATTTCGATTTAAATAAACATGTTCATGAAACAAAACATGACCGGAGAACTTTAACATCTCCGGTTTATTCATTAAGTGAACTTTTTCTTTGATTCTTCTGTTTCACTACTGTATTGTGGAATGTAGATAGTATTGTAGTTTTATGGTTACTGCATCTTTTGTATATATTGTTGTTTGATGCTTGGATTTTCATGTGCAATATTTTTTCATTTGACAGTTATTGTTTGTGTCAATTTGTAGTTATATATTTGTCTGTTTTTGTATATTCGAATTTATTCAGATTTAACATGCAAATAGTTATATTTATACGTATATTATGTAAAATGAGAAAAGGAAATTGAAAATGATTTATGATGGATTTTGAATAATGAATAAGGGATTTGTATTTGTTACTGTGATTTCATACAATGAAAGCAAGAAAATTATATTTATATAGCCTATGAGTTGACCTTGTTGTGTTATGGACAGTCATATATTAAATTGTGCCCCGTGTGGTTCCCGGGGGCCCCCGTTTGGTCACGGGGCAAAGAATAGGGCCACTGCAGATCCCTTTGGAGGCAGAGGGGTAGAATCCCCCCAAATTCATGTTCATTTTATCATTTTTTGTTCATGTTCATTAAAGGTCTTCATCATGATCCCTGCATTGTTTCGGGTGCTATCTTGCTCGCATCAAAAGAGCAGTGGCAGAAAAACAATAAGTGGCTCCAGCGTAAATGGAGTTTCTACGATTGAATTTGCAGCAACTTTGCAGTTCAGGGTGAGAAGGTTCTAGGCCCATTTTCCATATTTTATCTCGATGTACATGGAAGATGAGCCTGTTAGGCGCCATATAACCTTTTCATGTGTTGGTGCGCCTTAAAACCCCAATTCAATTCAATATTAAATTGTAAATAATATGTTAGTTTCAAACTGATCAAATTAAAATAGTTATCTCTGATAAAAGAAGAACATCAATACAAACGTATTCTTTCTCCAAGCTACTCCCCGTGTGGTTGCTGGGGTAGAATATAACCACTGAAAATCCCGCTAGAAGCATAGGAGTAGGACACCCCCTTCATGGTCATTCATAAGGTGCCGCTAATGTTGGCGGGCACGACGGCATCGACATTGTATTAACTTTTTTGTCCTTGGGAGTAGAATGTTCAAATGTCATATATAACCTCCTGGTCATTGTCCATCTTAATGCCAATAACTTCCAGCCCTCCAACTGACCCTGGGTCCGAGTCAATGTCACTTAAATACATGTACCGTCACCAAATTTTAACGCAATTATTGACGGTACATGTATTTAAGTGACCTCGACTCCGACCGAGGGTCGCAGGGAACATTACATTACATTAATTATAATATGCACTGACATTTTCTGATATGCTTAGATTAAGAAACAATGGAAGGTGGCAAGCTGATAATTGAAGCAATTATACAGAAGCACATGCACTTTTCACTTGAAAGCCACTGATAAGTTGTGCGATTAAAATGTAAACACCTGGACTTTTCATTGTTATATATCCAAAATGTGTAAAGTTTCTGGAAATAAATATGTTTTAAACCAAACAATTAATTGCAGCAATTACATGGCAACCAAAAATATCTTATTTGATGTACATTTCCATGTGAACTGATGATTGGAAAATAGAAACCAAGCAAACAACAAATCTTTCTCTAGTTAAACTCATTTATTAAAAAAGATTCAGTGACAATGACAATAAAGACAATTTTATATTTAAAGGTTTAGCATTTAAAATGTTTAATGTTGGCAAACATTACACAACAACCAAGTTTGCTAAAATAATTCTTCTGTTTAAAGGGACACTGTCCGTAAGTAAGCAGATATTGAGCATAACCAAATAACTGGCTGACTTTTATTCAGTGAAATGTATACATGAAAACATGAGGATAGACCCTAAGAAGTATGTAGGAATACATTCGTGAGTTTGAAGAAAAAAAAGTTTTAATTATTATATGTAAATAAAGTGCGATCACGTGACTTCCATTAGCGCATTAGGTTTTCACCACAGTATGTATATTGCGAAATCTGTATAGCCCGCTTAGCTCAGTCGGGAGCGTTATTGACCACTTTTACGCTCACGCACACTATTATTACGGTGAGTGTAATTTTAGGATAGGCTGCGAGTTCAAACGCACAAAGCGGATTTACTTTTTTTTGTTCCGCGATTGAATTCCGTTAAACAATCTTGCTTTTAATTAGAAAATATTCAATAATGTTTAGTGTGTAATGTTTGCGAACATAATTATTGTGTGATTTATAAGCTAAAAGTTATGGACAGTGTCCCTTTAAAGGGACACTGTTACTTTGAGCTGATAAAACACAAAAAAAATATGTTGTTATCCATGTGGTCCCATGTATTTGAGTCTATCCTCCATGAACATTAAAGAACCTTAAATAGGGATCTATTTGATAGTAAGAGTAGGGCAGGTTCCTGGATTCCTATGTATACTTCCACTCTCCTGGGGTGGTTGTAAATAGCCTATAATGTGTTGATGAGCCATTAAAGAACATCTAATTTGATAAAGTTCAAAATGTTTTTTTATAGAAAATAAATACATGATACAATTATTTTGTTATACAGTCGAACTTCGATAGCTTGAACACCGGTGATTCGATTACCATCGGTAACTCGAGCACATTTTCCAGTCCCGACACAACTCCTATATAATTCAATGTAATTTAACCTCGATTATTCGAATATGATTTCTCGAATACCCCGGCTCGCTTGAGTACTTTTTACGGTCCGAAGATCCATTTTTGTGTGAATTTAAACCTCGATAAAACGAAGGTGATGATCCGTTGCCATGCGACGTCGGCCATATTTTATTGTAATCGACGCGGTTGTATTTGTTTGTAGCAATTAAGTTTGGTCATAGTGCGAAAACAGATCAAGTTGGTTGTTAAAGGTGCAAACATTTATGATTGAACAGCGATAATAGACGGATACAATTTATGTTTAGTGAACTTTGTTTACTGTTAATTACGATAAATTAAACACGGTTGATTTTCTAAATGAATAAAGTTTGTTGATTGGTTTTAATAAAAATAAAACAATAATTAAAATGAAGTGTTCACTTTTTAATTAGATAAGGAATTTCCCGAGTATGTTTAGTGAACTTCGTTTACTGATTAAACACGGTTGATTTTCTAATTAAATAACGTTTGTTGATTGGTTTTAATAAAAATTAAGTGCTACGCTATTGTCTGTTCTATTCAATTCTATGTACCGAAACAGTCTTACATTGTTCTCATTATTCAGACTTCCGGCTTGTATGTTAAAATCTATTATTGTGATATTTCTTTAAATAAATGATAAACAAACACATTATTGCAGTTTTTCTTGTATTTTCAGTGTTACAATTACATGTTATATATCTGTTATGAGGTTTAAACAAACATGCATGAACATAAAAAACATACCGAGAACATCATGGTGGGGTGGAGGTAACAAGTCACACTATTTCGGACGGTACACAAATTCGGATAGATATTTTGTTTTTTATCTTTCCCTCGAAGCCACCGATAGCTCGAACATATGCCTATGGTCCCACTGACTTGGAGCTATCTAGGTTCGACTGTATCTGTAAAGAGTAACGTTTAATGTATTAACGTGGCAAATTTGTAAATGCTTTAAAAATGCTAAATATGATTTAGAAATTTGTGTTTAAACCTCTGATAGAACAATGATGTGAAAAAGGGCCATGTTGGAGTTTTTATACTCAAACCTGGCCTTTAAAACTATTTCATTGCATCCCAAGCAGATGCTAGCATTAATTTGTGATGACATGTTCATGATAAAACGGATATATGCTTAGATTAAAATGTCAATTTGTGAGAGCAAAAAAAAACAGCCTCTGTGTAACATGATACTTCCCAATTATAATAGTGGACATTTTTGCATGATTAACGTTTTCAGTATGAAATTAACTTTTCAAAGGGACACTGTCTATAAGTAAAGCCTATGTTTAGCATGATGAAGTAACAAGCTGATATGGACATGCGTCTGTTTTTTCTTGACCGAATCTGGTCTATGGAATGTAATGTCTGACCAATCATCAATATTTGCATTTAGCTTCTTTTATGGAAAACTATGAACGCTACCCTTCTGAATGCAGACGAAGGTACTTGATGTTGCATAAACCCTCTATTTTATCAAGATGAAGATCATTTGAGGCATGTTTGGTGGACAGTACTGTTATAATTGTACTTTCAGTCTTATCAGTATCAGGGTATGTGTATATAAATATATATATATTGTGCGTGTGTGCGTGCGTGGGTGTGCGCGTGTCTTCCTATAACATACCACTGTCTGGATAGTATGAATATCTTAAGATTATAGTATAACTATTATGTGGGCAGTCAAAAAACAATTAGTCAAACCTAAGGCTAAATGTCACTCTTTAGTGGGCTTTTAAGTATGCAAATAAGCCTATTGTTTGGGGCGCTTGTTTCAGCCAAAGGTTTTTTGGACTTTTAAGATAAAATGAATCTACTACCTATATAAGTTATATATCAGCGGAACAGACATTTTTAGTGGTAAATAAAAATACCTTACTTTTCAAAATCGGTTGAGAAATAAAAATTTCATGTGCGAAAGTTGATTTTGATGGGTCATTTTCAATGCAAAATTCTGCTACATGAAAAATTCGAAAAATATATTTTTTTAGATTTTTTATTCAAAAATAGTTTTAAATTGTTGGATATTAGTACATTAAGACACCCTGAAAGTTTTATAGCAAAATATCAAGGTTTACTGCAGTTATTTGACATTTTGTATTTTTCTGCTGTCCCACCGACAAGGAATTTACATAGGAAAAGCCCCATCAAAAATCATTTTGGCTGTAAAATATTTATTTCTCAACTGATTTTCAAAAGTAAAGTAGTTTTATTTACCACTAAAAATGCCAGTTCTAATGATATATGACTGATGTACGTATTATTTAAATTGCTCGATTTACTGCAGAAAAACCTTTGGCTGAAACAAGCGCCCCAAACAATAGTATGTGCTGTCAAAAAAATGTGATAATGACTATGATCCAATTTCCACAGTTTGTCGGTTTCGCGTGTTAAAGCGACAGGCAAAATACAATAAAAGTCGATATGTAAGTTCTGTGATAAATAGAATCTAGCATTCGTTCTCATTCATTATTGAATTTATTAAACTCGATAGCAGTCAAAGCATGGATGGATGGAATCCGATCTTAAATACAGGAGATATAACGATAACAAGATTTCTATATATGCTATATTCCAACGCAATAACAATAAAGTGGTGTCTAAACATGTTTCATCATTTCGTCTTATCATTAATAATAATTCACTGACATCGTAGGTTGTAAGCTAGTAGGAGAACCATACCCCACCCCTCCCTCAGCCCAGGGGGAATTTTGTACACCCTGTTTTTCTGAAAGCCCATTATGTGTAGAGCATTTTGGAACATGTGCGTCCTCTGGCGACTGGGGCTTTATCGTGTTAATTTGTGTAGAATACGTTACATATAAAACAATAATTAATTTTACTGCATTTTGAAGACTAAACATGTATGGAAGAAAAGGTTTGTATATTAAATTGTTTTCATTATTCATGCCTATTATAATAAAAAAGTTTGTTTCACTTACTTTTTACCTTGGATACTGCATTACTGAGCCTACGTTACCGTTGTTTATAGTTTATTAACATAAGACATTAAGAACATTAATGATGTTACATCCGAAAATTATTCCACAGATATCACAGACATACGTTCCCATGATGTTAATAATGTTTGGTTCTTGTAATGTCCGTTACATTGTGTGTTTTTAAATCTTTTCCTTATTTCCGCATGTTAAAAGAAATTGGAACAAATCATCCAATACACTATTAAAGTTTTATTGCAACATTGCTTCAGACATATTTGATTGTAACAACTCATTTTGAACATTATTTATGCTTTGTAAACTAAACGTTTTCGTTTCACTTTCTAGGCCTATTTTCCATTTTTTATCTTGATGTACATCGAAGATGAGCCTGGCATGTTCATGCCGTTTAGGCGCCATATAACCTTTTCATGTGTTGGTGCACCTTAAAATCCAATTCAATTCGTTCCACTTTATGTTTATACCTTTGATACCTGCATTATTAAGCCTACGTTACCTTGTTCAATGAAGGTGTTTGGTTTAAAAAATTAAAAAAATAAGTATTTTATATCCGAAAATTATTTTAAACATCTTAGTTATAACAGACATACGTATCCATGATGTGAACAATGTCTGGTTCTTGTATTGTCCGTTACATTGTGTCTTTTTTAAAATAATAAAACAATTCTGTGTGTTACTAGAAATTTAGAAAATTCAGCCAGTTAGCTTATAAAGATGTAATACAACATTCCTCTAAACATCATGAACAGACATGAAATTATGTCAAGCTAATATATGTTACCTCGTGTATTAAACGTTACGTACGTTACCAGTTACATTTGATTCATATTATTTAAATACCACATCTAAGTATCAAATAAAAACATGGATATATCTTTATTTTCCTTTATATATTGTTTATACTTAGGCAAACATTGAATGAAATGAAGTTTGTATATAATTTACACGACTCTTCCGTATTTTTTACGTTACCAAATTCAAATAAAAATAACGAATTATATACACAATTTTAACTGCTAATGTATTCATATATTAATCAAATGTAACAAATTAAGCAATTTCAGCATATTCACAAAATGAATTGAACTTTACTTACGTTACTAACAAATATAAATGTATAGCTCTTTAATCATATGAGCTCATAATTCCTCTAAACATTGTCATCACTTTCTTCAAACTCAATATCAATCAGTTTGTTGGCTGCCATATCTTCCCGCCCATTATTACTTCCTTCTGCAGTGTCCGGCTCTTTGAACATGATGTCAACCAACTATTTTGAGGCAATATCACCAATAGTCCAGTCAAATTCAATAACTTTTATCTTCTCTTATTTGTTTCTGCGTCTGGTACGTCTGGTTAATGTTGGTCAGTATGGTGCCACAACAACACCTGAAAGTGTGCATGTTCAAATGCATGATTATAGAAGATTGGCACGGCGGAATAAAGCTCTAGTTGTGGCCTTTGAATTTTCGCCAAAACGTATTTGACATCCGTGTAAAGAGGTTTGCCATACAGGCAGCACACTATCCTCTCCGTGATCTCCGTACTTTTTTTGAAGATCATCCGAACATTCATGCTGCTGTTCGAGTAATGCAAATTGGCACAAACTCTCTGTGCTTTTTAATCATCTTCAATGGGACAGCCTTGCCTCTCACTAAAAAGCCATTGGTTGTAACGCAGCTTGTAAAGCAATGTAGTGTGGCTAGTAAAGGGCAAATATCAGACCCCTTAACCTCTACAATTTGTTTCACATTCAACATCTCCTTTTTTAACCATCCCAGTGCCAAACATGATATACGTTTGTATTACTGAAACAAATTTTGAAGGCAGGATTAGTATGTCTGTGTCAGGAGAACACACCACGATTGTTTCTGATCTTGGTGAGGATTGATAGGGATATGTTCATTTTGATGTCTGCTTCCTCCTATGATGAAAACAGATCTTCCTGATCATCAGGAAAGACAAATATGTCATCTGCAATGGTAAGCCGGTGACATTTTTTCCCAGACAAAGTAGATTTCATGACCTTGGAGGTATGGTGCATATCTGTCTGTTTTCAATCTTACCCATGACCTGACGAAATGATAGAAAGGGAAAATTACCCAGTTAACAACTCTCTTATGTAAATTCAAATTTAACACTTTTGTTACTGTTTTGTATTGTCCATAAATAAATGCATACACTATTGTAAGGTGCATCGGGGGATGGCCCTCCCCGACCCCCATGCACCAATGACGGGGAGAATAAATGGATCACCAAATTGGTGGTTGAAACTAAAAAAAAGTCATCAGTTTTCCACTGGCCGCAAATGTGATTAATAAATTGTGTCGTATTGTCGTGATTATTCATGCAACTCTTTAAATCACAATAGGTCTTTGTTTTCGGCCCTGACAACAGGAAATTTGGGGTTTCATCTCGCCTCTTGCACTCAAACTACTTGGTAGATCTAGGGACGCAAGCGTCTTTCACAAAGTCAACTTTGGTGCTTTACGCGAATGCCATATTTGCCATCTGGAGCGTGACCTCGAGCAGCTTTGCTCTACATTGATGTGTAATGCACCAGTGGTATTACCGGTATGCTGCATATTTTCTACTGAATCCAATGATGTTACCCTGAAAATTTGCATGTTGATTGATAGTTTATGAATAGTTCTGTTTTTCGTCAAATACACACACGCGTTGACTATTACAAAAAATCATTCTTTCCGCTTTCTGTGGTACAATGGAACAGCATGCCGACTAACATTGCCATGCTGCCTAGCTTAGATTCGTTCAAGCCGACAGTTTGCTCTGTTAGCCACCAAATGCCATAAATTAAAACGCTGTCTTTTATCTTTTAAATATCACTTTGTTCTTCATCGAACTTTTAACATACATAACACTTTCATCTTTATTTCACCTTCACCTTATTTTACTCTTTCTTTTATCATCTTTTAAATTACTCACAACCGCAAAGACGCGCACCTGCACATACTCTTCGAAAGAGGGTGATGCAGTATCCATAGATAGATATATAGATTATGTGACTTCTGGAAGAGGGACACATCATTTTCAAAACATGATAATGGCAACGTATTTCAAATGGATGTCACGCCCTTATGTCCCCACTCTCATTTGGCAAACGTATTTCATTTTGTAGCGTTGCATACCCTTTTAGGAAAATATATCCTTCAAAATTCCCCCTGAGTAGGGATGGCGTCTTTTTGTAACGTTTGGTCTAGTTATTATCTGTATTTATGATTTGTTGGTAACGAACAGGGTGTAACGTAAACTACAGTATATTTTCATTATGTTGAAAAGGCTGTCTAAATTAAACAATTTATAAATAACATAAATATAGGTAGTATTTGTTGTTCATATGTACATGTTTTACTCGTATTCAAATTTATGGAAGGTGTTTTCACGTGCGTTACACACAAACGCCCCAACGCTCCGGTAGCACATGTTGTTTTCAATATTGTCATTTGGAATATTATTGTTTTCCTATTACATACATAGCTTGTGTTAGTTTAAGTCAGTTCTTCCCATTACATTCATGCAAATCCGGAGGCACTATTTATCTACACGGAGTATCGCATTATATCATTTTGTTTAATAAATTCAATAATGAATGAGTATTCATGTAAGATCCTCTATTTACAGGTTAAAATAGTACTAGTATTGGTAGTTTCGCTGGAGAGAGGCTGTTGTATATCTTGAAGAAAGTAGTCGTGTGTTGATCATTCAGCATGGATGTTACACTGTCCTTATAAGAATATTGTCCTGTTACACATCTGGCCCCTTTACGATGTAGTTTTTCTAAGAATTTCCTGTTTGCAATATGGGTCCTAGACTGATGATGAGTATTCTAGATGTGGTCGTAATAGTGATGTGTATGCTTTTGACTTGACCTCTTGGTTGCAGTTATAAAGATTTCGCCGGAGTAGGTTAAGAATTTTATTTGCTTTTGATGTAATGTTGTTTATACGAGGGGCATTCAAAAAAATTTGAGACTGATGGGATTCCGAAGAATTTAAGTCAGATACATTCATGATTTTTAAGTGATTTTGTAGGTAATTTCAATAGCAATGTATACTGCAATTTTTATCACATTTCGTCAAGGGATTATAGTGTTATACGGTTTTGCATATACACTGACCGGAAATTAGGACTTATATAACATGCATTGCGCTTTAAATGTATCTGGGAAACAAATCATTCATGAAGTTAAAAACATTTATGGGCATTCTTCTGTTTCAAAAGCTACAGTTTACAGGTGGTTAACAGTGTTTAAAGACGGAAACCCAACGTCAAAGATCTTGACCGTGTCGAAAGACCAAAGACTTCATTGTCCTCAAGAAACATTGCAGCTGTTGAGGCTATTGTGAAGGAAGGTACAAGATATACTGTTTCTGAGATAGCTGCATCAGTGGGCAAATCAACGGGAAGTGTTCTTGAGAATTTAACGAAGCGTTTAAAATTAAACAAGGTATGTGCACGGTGGATATCCCATCTATTGACCAAAGAGTAAAGGACACAACGAGTGAAATGCTGTAAAGAACTCTTCACAAAAATATGGAACTACCGATGAAAGGAGGTTAAATGAGCTCATAACAATAACAGGTGATGAGACATGGCTATATTATTTAAACCTCAACGACGGATTTATAATAAACAAAGGCTGAGAAAAGGGCAAGAAAGACCCCTAATTGCCAAAAGAGAAAAAAGTGCAAAGAAGGTTCTCTACACTATTTTCTTCAACTCAAAGGGTCCAATTGTGCAGATAGTTAGGGCTGCAGGAAAATATGTTACGGGAAATTTTTATAGGGACAAGGTCTTAAAATCAGTGAAAAATCACTATGTTAAACTTCGTCTAAGGACTGGTTTAAGGGACATACATCTAATACATGACAGTGCATCTCCCCATAAAACTGCTATAGTACGATATTTTCTTCGAGATGGACATGTTAGTTTAAAAAATATTTTATTCACAAATGTTTACAATATACATTGCTTTTTATACAGACATTCGAAGATGTTACAAACATGTGAAAAGAATTCAGAAGGAAGCTATATAAGCTTTATAAATCTGTTTCCTTAAAATGAATGATATAATGAATGACATAATGATATGAATACATGACAGTTGAAACAATATATGTGATATTTTGGAGTTCGATGAACATGTTATACAGCTTTAACACCCACCCCACTCGCCGGATCTTAGTCTGTATGACTTTTTTCTGTTTCCCACGCTCTCGCTGGACGTCGTTACAACTCGAGAAGCGCCGTTGGCAGTGCGACATCAGTGTCTGCAATCGGAACTGTCTCGTCGGATTCCGTCACTCGGAAATTGGCGAAGAGTTCCGATCGCACAATCTCTACCCAGAGTACACTCGTTCCTCATACGACTCTGTCAACGTCAACGGTAAGGTCATGTGATTATTCAAAAAAGTTATGACGATGTTAATAATAAAGCCTTTTCCATGATCTGCAAAGATAAAATATAGACCTATATTAAATAATTTAATTTTTTTATTTCTATGAGTTAATTTTTTTTAGTAATTTTCTGCTATCGAGCTTCGGTTTGAAATAATTACATGTGCCTTTCGATTGGGGAGAAGTAAGTACGTATTATTTTTGTAGTAAAATAGTCCCGATTAAAACTAAATTGTTTTCATGCATTATTTCAAATCTTGCAACATCAAATTTGCAGATATTCTGAAAATTATATTTACACAAGAAATACATGTTTCAGGCAAACATATTCCAATTTAACAGGTTTTACCAAAATCTTGTAATTTAGTAGTTAGCAGAGATATATGTGAGTGCAAGGAACGATAACTCTGCGTGGAGATTGCCGATCGCAGTGTCTGAAGGGTATATCCAGGGGAGACTACTCTGCGGCTTTCCGGTCATGGATAAGCGTATTCTCTATTTGATGGAGTGATATCACTCATTCGAATAGGTGATATCACTGATTCAAATTTAAATGAGTGATATCACCTATTCGAATCAGTGATATCACTCATTCGAATTGGTGATATCACCGATTCAAAACGAAAGGGTGATATCACCTACTGAATGATGGGTGATATCACCTATTTCAATCAATGAGTGATATCACTAATTCGAATAGGTGATATCACCCTTTCGTTTTGAATCAGTAATATCACCTATTCGAATCAGTGATATCACCTATTCGTTTTTACAACAAGAAAAATACAGACTTCCCCCAAGAGTATTATCATGGAGAACGTTATACGTCCCTGGTATTATATAGTATTGCTAACGGTTAATTGTAATAATTAAATAATAACTGTCCACTGTGTTTCTCAGTGTAATTGGTGAAGGCTGTGTTTATCTACAATTTAAATAACTGTATCGAATAAGTATACCCCTTCTGCTGTGTGGGGTATACCCCTTCTGCTGTGAGGGGGAGGGTAAAATGTCTGCATATATTGCTGCAAGAGCTGATGCGACCATAACATGAAAGCCGGCCATTATCTGCCGATAACGAAATAAACTGCCAAATGTTTCAACAGACGACGATTTTGTAGGTCTGTCTATTTAGTTACACGAACCCTGGATGGGATCAGTCATTTATATAGAGTTTATTTCTGAATTGGTAATCGGTGATAACTGATTCGAATAGGTGATATCATTCATACAAAATGAATGGGTGATATCACCTATTCGAATCAGTGATATCACCTATTCGAATGGATGATATCACTCATTCGTTTTGAATGCGTGATATCAATGATTCGAATGAGTGGTATCACTGATTCAAATAGATGATATCACCCATTCAATAGGTGATATCACGCATTCAGAATGAATCGGTGATATCACATATTCGAATCAGTGATATCACCGATTCGAATAGGTGATATCACCAAATGGTTTTAAAAAGTAATACGGCGCCCCATACTCGTATGTGTTTTCACGGTTAGATCATTAGTAAGTTAGACGCCTATATAAGGATGATGTACGTCGGCACGTTTACTACCACTGATGTTGGTTAGTTCGTTGGCGTGTTATCTTCAGTAAGTGCATTTGTCTGCATTGAAATGCATCAACCAAGTTCGGGACCATTCGACCATGGTGTCAAGAAAGTCGACCATGGTGTGAAGATAGTCGACCATGGTATCAATATAGTCGACCATAGTGTCAAAATCGACCATCAATATAGTCGACCATGGTGTCAAGATAGTCAACCATGGTGTCGATATAGTCGACCATGGTGTCAAGATAGTCGACCATGGTGTCAGGATAGTCGACCATGGTGTTAAGATAGTCGACCATGGTGTCAAGATCAGCATGCATGTAGTTGTAGTTGGTCTGCTTTAATATGTATGGTGCGATATAGAACAGTCATATAGAAGACAGTCGTATAGAAGACAGTCATCGGCGACAGAGGTAACGTTATAACTACACAATAAAAAAAAAACAAGAACAAACTGCATATCTTGTCCATATGTGAATGAATCTGATTGTGTAATTTGGTATGGTCATTAAGGGACTATAGGCACAACATACATAAAACAGGTTGTTTCCTGCATAAGTACATGAGTACAACTTGTGGGAACGTGCAGTGATTTATATATGTTCGACTGCCACTTTTTTCAATGAAGGGCAAGGGGGCTTGTCTAAGTGCTACAACATCTGCTGCAACTCTAGACTTATGGTTTTGCAATTTATGTCTGTTCGTCAACGCTTTTGACGTTTTGGTTAAACATTTTGTTTTTTTCCTCATTTCTTAAAAATGAATTGTCCATAAGCTTTGAAACATCATGTACACATATTCATTATCATTACATTATCCGTATACTCCGCACTACTGATACTAGTATGTCATCATGCAGGGACTGTATGTCCTGGTCATATATATATATATATATTTATGATACACATACCAGGGGCGGATCCAGGATTTCAGGTTAGGGGGTGGGGGGGAGGGCGTAAGAATTTGATCAATATTCGGGTCCGATTCTAGCCTCATATAAACGGTTGCGGTAGTGCATTGATAGGGTAAAAAAGTCCGTTTTCAAATAAAAGGATTTAACAATGTGTTAATTAAACCACTTATTAGCCATTATGCTTCGAGCGAGCGTAGCGAGCGAGAAATGTTTTTATACTGAGGGCGTGCATCGAAATTGTTTGATGGGGGGCGGAAGATTTTGGTCAATTTTCGGGTCCGTTTCTAGCCTCATAAAACGGTTGCGGTAGTACATTGATAAGGTAAAAAAGTCCGTTTTCAAATAAAAAGATTTAACACTGTGTTAATTCAACCATTCATTAGCCATTATGCGTCGAGCGAGCGAAGCGAGCGACAACATTTTTTATACTGAGGGCTTTCATCGAAATTTTTTGAAATTTTATCTACAGTAACATGGACATTCATGTATGATCCGGAATTTTTAGGGGGTCGCGCGCCGGGTGCGCCACCTGTATCCGCTAGTGGTGCATCGAAATTGTTTGATGGGGGTCGTAAGATTTTGGTCAATTTTCGGGTCCGTTTCTAGCCTCATAAAATGGTTGCGGTAGTGCATTGATAGGGTAAAAAAGTCCGTTTTCAAATAAAAGGATATAACACTGTGTTAATTAAACCACTCATTAGCCTTTATGCGTCGAGCGAGCGAAGCGAGCGACAACATTTTTTATACTGAGGGCGTGCATCGAAATTGTTTGAAATTTTATCTACAGTAACATGGACATAAATGTATGATCCGGAATTTTTAGGGGGTGGGAGGGGGCGCCGGGTGCACCCCCGCCCCCGCATACGCATATATTTCCTCATGGTCTCTAGACGTGAGAATCGTAGGCTCTCATGGTAGTTTATTGCACCTCGCACAAAATCCTAGCAATTTCATTATTGTTTGGGGCGCTTGTTTCAGCCAAAGGTTTTTCTGAAGTAACTTGAGCAATTTAAATAATACGTACATCAGCTATATATCATTAGAACTGGCATTTTTAGTGGTAAATAAAACTTCTTTACTTTTGAAAATTGGTTGAGAAATAAATATTTTACAGCCAAAATGATTTTTTGATGGGGTTTTCCTATGTACATTCCTTGTTGGCGGGACAGCAGAAAATTAAGAAATGTCAAATAACTTCAATAATCTTTCATATTTTGCTATAAAACTTTCCGGGTGTCTTAATTTACTGATATCCAACAATTTAAAACCATTCTTGGATACAATTTCTAAAAAATCATATTTTGAAATTTTTCATGCAGCAGAATTTTGCATTGAAAATGACCCATCAAAAAAAGCTTTCGCACATGAAATTTTTATTTCTCAACCGATTTTGAAAAATAAGGTATTTTTATTTGCCACTAAAAATGTCTGTTTCAACAGATTAGAACGGTCACACGGTCTATTATTCTGTCGTGGTTCAGTAGATTTCGTAGAGGGTCACTAAAACCAATCCGATTCAAAGTTGAACCCCCCAGTCGGTGGTGGGGTGTTAAGAATCAACCGACTGCTCGTTACTTAGCAGAGGGGTAGAACCCCACCGAAATGTAACCCACCTGTTGACCGTGGGTGGCGACCCGTGTCGTTGGAGAAGGGAGTCCTGGTGGTTGAGTGGCGTGGAGATCTGGTAGTTATCTCCACGTTGCAACACACCACTTTGGTCCGGACTTCAACTAGACGGGCGGTCAGATTTGGCCCGATCTGATCAATCGGTTTGTCACGCCAGCTATAAGAGATTCGACCTTATTATTCAGACAGTACCAGTACACTGTATCTTAACTTACTTTTTATATTGTTCTACTTTAAACATTATATAGATAGGGTCCTTTATGGCGGTGGCGCACGGGCTAATCATGTATTTCAAAACGCTATATGGCTATACTTGTGCCACTTTTTAAGCGGAACATAAGTGCGGCTCTTTGACCTTTTAGTTAAAGGGTTATGTCCGCTGGGTGGTATGGGGGGTCTGATGCGTTAGCTTTATATGAGTATACCTTCTACGTATTCTTGGCATTTTGCTGTTGGATATCCACAGCAAATGTCCCCTTGTTGGACTCCGAGGTGGGTGAGAAGCGTGGAAGATGAATTCTTAACGCCACATCATGGCATCACAAAACGCACAAACTACTAACAAACGAAAAAAAACAGAACATGAATCTGATACTGAGGAACCAGTGATTAACCAGTCCTTTCCTCGTTTTCTTATTATCGACTCGGAAGACGGGGAAAGGCCTGTTGCAGATATGTCACCTTTTGTCATAGAGAAAACTGTCCATTCCATTGCTGGACATGTTAAACAAATCAAAAAATTAAAGAACAAAACTCTTCTTATTGAAACAGAAAAAAAATCTCATTCGGATAATTTACTCACTATTAAACAAATTTTAAACACAAAAGTCAAATGCTACCCTCACTCCTCTTTGAACATCTCCAAAGGCGTCATCAGGTGCCCGGATCTCTCCGGAGTACCTGAAGACGAAATTATTCACGAGCTTGCGCCACAGTTGGTAACTGCGGCTCGCCGAATAACCATAAAGAGGAATGACAAAATTATCAGTACAAATACTATCATCCTCACATTTTCAACACCCGTCTTACCAAAAACAATAAAGGTGGCATATCTGCAATTGCATGTTGACGCCTACATTCCAAACCCGTTACGTTGCTACAACTGCCAAGGCTTTGGGCACCACAACTCCAGGTGTACTAAAGAAGAACGTTGTGGTAAATGTGGCGAGTCTGCATTCAAGCATAACGAACCAGATTGTCCTAACGACCTCAAATGTACCAACTGCGGTCTGGGACATCACGCAAATTCAAAATTATGTGAAAAATTTAAAAAAAAAAAAGAAATCATAACAGTTAAATATACACAAAACATTCCCTTTCCAGAAGCACGGAAATTGATAGAAGAAAAATATAAAATTTCAAGTCCGACCTCTTACGCATCTATTCTCAAAAAAAAAGCAACACACACAGAATGCAGGGATGCAGGTACGCAATACGAACCACAGTCAGAAATTCAAAATACAAAGAATACTTCCTCAGTATCAAATCCAAACAAAAGTCAACAAACACAACTTAACAAGCCAAAATTAAACTTTTCACCTAATCAAACTTTTACATTTAAATCAAACACAAAACCGGCAGGCTCTGGCAATGTCAAGAGCATGTCAACATCCTCGGTTGGAAGGCCTAGTGCTGCTCCGGCTAAGGAAGTTGGAAAGCCTAGTGCTGCTCCAACTAAGGAAGTTGGAAAGCCTAGTGCTTCTCCAACTGGGGAGCACAAGGAGCAGCCAAAGGTGTCTAATGGCCCTATTGAGCTGCATAACAAATTCGAACAGCTTATGGACATTTCAGAGCCGGCAGCTGCACTGCCACTTCCATCCTCTCATGAAAGGTTAGTTGAGGTGCCACTTCAGCTGACTTCTTCCGGGGAGGAGGATCCATCAGTGGAGATGTCGCTGCTTGAGTCTCCTAAGACCTCTCCTAAATCTAAGGCCAAAAATAAAAACAAAATTAAAAATCGCCTTAGCGCTAAATAATGGGTAAAACTAATAAGATCTTTCAATGGAATTGTCGAGGTTTGAAACCAAATTATGATGAAATCAGCTTAATTTTAAATGAACACAACCCTATTGCATTTTGTCTTCAAGAAACATTCTTGAAGACAAGTGATAAGGTATCTTTTAAACAATACTCACTATACAATCATATTTGTGATACCGGGGACAAGGCCACTGGTGGAGTTTCGATAATCGTTAATCGAAACATTCCTCACAGACCTGTTGCGTTGAAAACAAATTTGCAAGCTATTGCGGTCAGTGTTACTATGCACAGAGTCATAACAATATGTTCCTTATATTTACCACCTAGTTCTTCACTAGACCCTAAAGATCTAAATCACCTAGTTGCACAATTGCCATCACCTTTTATACTCTTGGGCGATTTTAATGGACACAACTACATCTGGGGTTGTAAAGATATAAACGATAAAGGCAAGAAAATTGAGGATTTCTTAGCCAAAAACAATTTGTGTCTTTTTAATAATAAGTCACATACTTACTTACATCCTGCTACAGGCTCTCATTCTTCCATTGATTTAACAATATGCGATCCAACGCTTTTGATGGATTTTTCGTGGAGTGTTGGAGACGACCTCTGTGGAAGTGACCACTTCCCCATATTTCTTGAAAATATCGGCCCTCCACTTCTCGAAAAAACGCAACGATGGAAACTTCGCAAGGCTGATTGGACTACGTTTCACTCTCTTTGCGAGGAACAATTAAAGCCTTCCGTTTTCGAGGATGTCGAAGACGCAACTGCTCTTTTTACCAAAACTCTTCACGATATAGCTGATCAAACCATTCCAAAAACCTCGGCAGATCCTAAACGCCCACATAAACCATGGTACGACGATGACTGCAAAAAGGCAGTCAGCGATCGTAAAGCTGCATTAAATAATTTTAACTTGCGGCCAACTCAAACAAATTTAGATAACTTTAGAGTTTTTCGTGCGAAAGCCCGTCGTACTATTAAGGATAGCAAGAGGAAATCCTGGAGAACTTATGTCTCTAGGCTGAATTCTCGCTCATCTCTTAAGAAGACATGGGACATGGTCCGGAAAATAAGTGGTAAAGGTAATTCTAGTACTGTAAATCATCTTAAAACAGATAATGGAGATATAACATCTGTCAAAGATATTGCAAACACTTTGGCAGAAACTTTTTCAAAAAATTCTTCTTCTGAAAATTGTCAACCAAATTTTCTGAAAAATAAGAAACAAAAAGAACAGAAGAAGCTGAACTTCAAGTCGAAAAACTTGGAAAAATACAATAAACTATTCACTCTCAAAGAACTTCGAGAGTCCCTTAAAAAGGCTCATGATACATCAGCTGGTCCTGATGAAATCCATTATCAATTACTAAAACATTTACCTGAATCCTGTCTCTGTACCCTTCTTGATTATTTAATAAGGTTTGGGTGACGGGAATCTTCCCCGATTCTTGGCGGGAAGCAATCGTTATTCCAGTCCCCAAACCTGGAAAGGATCATACGGACCCAATAAATTATCGCCCAATCGCTTTAACGAGTTGTATATGTAAAACCATGGAACGAATGATTAATGAGAGACTCGTTTGGTACCTGGAGTCCAACAAACTGATAACAAAGTATCAAAGTGGATTCCGGCGCCAACGAGGCACAACAGACAATCTCATACGATTTGAATCGTTGATTAGGGAAGCTTTCATAAAAAAAGAACATTTAGTCGCTGTATTTTTTGACTTGGAGAAAGCTTATGATACTGCATGGAAGTACGGTATTATGAATGATCTACATGACATTGGTCTTAGAGGCCGATTACCCATTTTTATAGAGAAATTCTTAGATGATAGACAGTTTCGTGTCCGAATGGGTTCAACCCTCTCTGATATTCATGAACAGGAGATGGGTGTTCCACAGGGCAGCATACTATCTGTAACACTTTTTAATATAAAGATTAACAGTATAGTAAAATGCATCAATCCAGGTGTGGATTGTTCGCTATATGTTGACGACTTTGTTATATGTTATCGTGCAAAAAACATGAATACTATCGAGAGACAATTACAACAATGTCTCAATAAACTTCAGACCTGGTCTGATGAAAATGGTTTTAAATTTTCCAAATCTAAAACTAATTGTATGCACTTTTGTCAACTTCGTAAACATCATGAAGACCCTCATCTAACACTGGATGGGTCACCAATACCAGTAGTGGATGAGGCAAAATTCCTTGGTCTTATTTTCGACCGTAAATTAACGTTTATACCACACCTTAAATACTTGAAGGCCAAATGCCTTAAAGCTCTTGACTTACTTAAAGTTGTTGCAAACACTAATTGGGGAGCAGATCGAAAAGTCCTCTTGCGACTTTACAGATCTCTTATCAGATCCAAGCTGGACTACGGCTCAATAGTATATGGATCGACTCGCAAGTCGTACTTGCAGATGCTCGACCCTATACATAGTCAAGGATTACGACTCGCCTTAGGTGCCTTTCGTACATCACCAGCCGAAAGTCTATATGTTGAAGCCAATGAACCATCACTGTCTCACAGACAAAATAGCTCTTCAATACGCCATTAAATTAAAGTCTAACCCTTCAAACCCAACTTTCGATAATGTTTTTAATCCTAGTTGTGAACCTCTTTTTGATCGAAAACCGAAGGCCATTCGACCATTTGGTCTTCGTATTAAACCAAAATTAAGAGACACTGAAATCGACCTAAATTTGGTTGCCAAGTACAAAGTACCACAAATTCCACCGTGGACTTTGGAAACTGCAACAATTATTTTTGATCTTTGTAATAATAACAAATCCAGTACAGACCCTACTGTCTTTCAAAGCAAATTTAATGAAATTAAATCGAAATACTGTGACTTTCAACATATCTACACAGATGGCTCTAAAGATGGAGATAAGGTAGCTGCAGCAGCTGTTGTTCACAAACACAGCATAAAGAGCCGCCTGCCTGACAAGGCCTCTATCTTTTCAGCTGAACTTAAGGCAACTTGCCTTAAATTATATTCAGGAATCTGATGATGACCATTTTGTAATCTTCTCTGATTCCCTTTCATCTCTTCAAGCACTGGGTAATATGAAACATGATAACCCAGTTGTGCTTCAACTTTTAGAAAAGTACAATTCTCTTATAATTGATAATGTTATTATTTTCTGCTGGCTTCCAAGCCATGTAGGAATACGTGGTAATGATAGAGCTGATAGTGCTGCTAAGGCAGCATTAGATTTACATATAACTAATACCAAATTACCTTATACTGATTTTAAAAGTTGTATTAACACATATATTCGTATCTCTTGGCAAGCCGCTTGGGATTTGTCAGTTAACAATAAACTCCATCCAATTAAACCGTTACTCGGAGAATGGCGTTCTTCTAGTAGAGGCCCCGTGTGGTTCTCGGGGGCCCCGTGACCCGTTTGGTCAAGGGGCAAAGAATAGGGCCACTGCAGATCCCTTTGGAGGGATAGGCAGAGGGGTAGAATCCCCCCAAATTCATGTTCATTTTATCATTTTTTGTTCATGTTCATTAAAGGTCTTCATCATGATCCCTGCATTGTTTCAGGTGCTATCTCGCTCGCATCAAAAGAGCAGTGGCAGAAAAACAATAACGTGGCTCCAGCGTAAATGGAGTTTCTACGATAGAATTTGCAGCAACTCTGCAGTTCAGGGTGAGAAGGTTCTAGGCCCATTTTCCATATTTTATCTCGATGTACATGGAAGATGAGCCTGGCATGTTCATGCTTTTTAGGCGCCATATAACCTTCATGTGTTGGTGCGCCTTAAAACCCCAATTCAATTATTCTAGTAGACCCATTCGTCGAGAGGAAGTTGTCCTAGCCCGGTGCAGGATAGGGCATACACGTTATACTCATTCATATTTATTACAAGGTGAGCAATTACCGGAATGTATACCCTGCTTTGCACCGTTAACGGTCAAACACATCTTATTGGAATGTGTAGACTTTGATCCTATGCGTCAAAGGTACTACAATGTTAATACTATGAAAGAGTTATTTGATACCATAGATTTAGTCTTGTTTTAGATTTCCTGAAAGAGATCAGACTATATAAATCATTGTAATGTGTTCTTATATATATTTACTTGTTTATATACCCGTTGCCGGGCATTTATTGATTTACATACATAGTTTATATTACACCTTGTCATCCTTTATTTTAATTTTATTTTTAATAGTTTTATCTTTATATATTTACATTAATTTTTAATTAATACTTCATTTTTTATATTTTTTTTTGCGCACAATATGACCTATTTATGTGTCGACGTGCCGTAAAACACCATTCATTCATTCATTCAAAGTTGAAAATGATTTGCAAATAGTTCTTTAAGGCGTTAGTAACATACTATGTAAATTAATAATGTTTTTAAACTGTACTGGTCGTGACTTCAACGTCATGACGTCAAATTACGCGAACATCTCATTTGTCAACATTGACGTTCCATTAAAATGGGTTAAATATCTGTGTTTGCCTTAAAAAAGGTGCTCGATGCAGTAAATCAGTTATTGCTGGCACATATTTCTGTAGGGGGTCAGATTGTGGGGTCAGTCAGATATATAGGAGGACTCGACTATTGCCTCGCCCCCTATAAATCTTACTGACCCCACATATTTTTGTAGGGGGTCAGTAAGAAATCCAATAAATAATAATGGTAGGTACACATCATAAGAGCCATGATCTTCTCTAGCCGTGTACATGTATGTCTGTTATCTAGGCCTCCATCTCCGTAGTCGAGGGGTTAACGACGCTGCTTTGTAAACCTGGTCTCCAACCGGTGCGAGTTCGAGTCCCATTAGGCAGTGAGAAAGTGTCGATTCTTACGAGTGGCGGGAGGTATACAGTACTGGTTCTACCAGGATCTGTCTCAACAAACCGACTGTGTTAAAAATTACGTAAAACCCAAAAAAATCTTTCGTACGGAATCCTCACACATTGGGTTGTTAGCCCCTCGCTATCGCCGATTCGTTCCTACCTCAACTACGCAGGCATTAAACAAGGTAAGACATTTTTATTATTATCTCGATGTTTATTATTGATTGTATTCTATGTGTTGACCACCCTGTTCACTCAATATAGATTTTAATGTCTAGTACACTTCATGTTACACTTTTTGCATATGGAAGAATCTTCCTGAAACGGGTTATCGATGAGTCGCCAGATTTTTACATGGAGCGTAATGTTACATCGTGTTTAAAATGATTATGGCCATATTGATTTTGTGCTTTCTGTCTGTCTGTCTGTTTCTCTGCGTGTCTGTGTCACAAACGATGTCCGATCAATAACTAGAGAGTGGTTGGACCTAGGGTCCTCAAACTTGGAAGGATGGTTGGTCATGACAAGTAGATGACCCCTATTGATTTTGGGGTCACTAGGTCAAAGGTCAAATTTGCGGTGACATTGACTATCAAAACGATGTCCGATCAATAACTAGAGAATGGTTGGACCTAGGGTCCTCAAACTTGGAAGGATGGTTGGTCATGACAAGTAGATGACCCCTATTGATTTTGGGGTCACTAGGTCAAAGTTTCTCTGCGTGTCTGTGTCACAAACGATGTCCGATCAATAACTAGAGAGTGGTTGGACCTAGGGTCCTCAAACTTGGAAGGATGGTTAGTCATGACAAGTAGATGACCCCTATTGATTTTGGGGTCACTAGGTCAAAGGTCAAATTTGCGGTGACATTGACTATCAAAACGATGTCCGATCAATAACTAGAGAATGGTTTGACCTAGGGTCCTCAAACTTAGAAGGATGGTTGGTCATGACAAGTAGATGACCCCTATTGATTTTGGGGTCACTAGGTCAAAGGTCAAGGCTGCAGTGACATTGACTATCAAAACGATGTCCGATCAATAACTAGAGAATGGTTGGACCTAGGGTCCTCAAACTTGGAGGGATAGTTGGTCATGACAAGTAGATGACCCCTAATGATTTTGGGGTCACTAGGTCAAAGGTCAAGGTTGCGGTGACATTGACCATTAAAACGATGTCCGATCCATAACAAGAGAATGGTTGGACCTAGGGTCCTCAAACTTGGAAGGATGGTTGTCATGACAAGTAGATGACCCCTATTGATTTTGGGGTCACTAGGTCAAAGGTCAAGGTAGTGGTGACATTGACTATCAAAACGATGTCCGATCAATAACTAGAGAATGGTTGGACCTAGGGTCCTCAAACTTGGAAGGATGGTTGGTCATGACAAGTAGATGACCCCTATTGATTTTGGGGTCACTAGGTCAAAGGTCAAGGTAGTGGTGACATTGACTATCAAAACGATGTCCGATCAATAACTAGAGAGTGGTTGGACTTAGGGTCCTCAAACTTGGAAGGATGGTTGGTCATGACAAGTAGATGACCCCTATTGATTTTGGGGTCACTATGTCAAAGGTCAAGGTAGCGGTGACATTGACCATCAAAACGATGTCCGATCCATAACAAGAGAATGGTTGGACCTAGTGTCCTCAAACTTGGAAGGATGGTTGGTCATGACAAGTAGATGACCCCTATTGATTTTGGGGTCACTAGGTCAAAGGTCAAATTTGCGGTGACATTGACTATCAAAACGATGTCCGATCAATAACTAGAGAATGGTTGGACTTAGGGTCCTCAAACTTGGAAGGATGGTTGGTCATGACAAGTAGATGACCCCTATTGATTTTGGGGTCACTATGTCAAAGGTCAAGGTAGCGGTGACATTGACTATAAAAATGATGTCCGATCAATAACAAGAGAATGGTTGGTTGGACCTAGGGTCCTCAAACTTGGAAGGATGGTTGGTCATGACAAGTAGATGACCCCTATTGATTTTGGGGTCACTAGGTCAAAGGTCAAGGTTGCGGTGACATTGACTATCAAAACGATGTCCGATCAATAACTAGAGAATGGTTGGACCTAGGGTCCTCAAACTTTGAAGGATGGTTGGTCATGACCAGTAGATGACAATTATTGAAAAAAAAATGTTTTTTTTTTTTTTTTTTTTTTTTTTTTAAATATTTATTTATTGATTTTTTTTTATTTATTTTTTTTTTTATTGATTTTTTTATTTTTATTTTTTTTTATTTTTTTTATTTTTTTTTAATTTTTGCATAAAAAGTTAAGGGTCGGCCCCTTAAAAAAATAGGGTCGGTCGGGTTACCTGAACCACACATATTTTATGTGGCCTTACTGGTACAGATAGTAGATACAGTTACAGGCACAGGGGGTCGGCACGGTGTTGGGATGGTGTTTAAATGGTTTGGTATAGAGTCCTAAAACCCCAAATATCGAAAACCCATATTACTAAGTATACATATTAATCCAAATATCGAAAACCCATATTACTAAGTATACATATTAATATATGTATACTTAGTAATATGGGTTTTCGATATTTGGGGTTTTAGGACTCTATACCAAACCATTTAAACACCATCCCAACACTTAGTAATATGGGTTTTCGATATTTGGGGTTTTAGGACTCTATACCAAACCATTTAAACACCATCCCAACACCGTATACTTAGTAATATGGGTTTTCGATATTTGGGGTTTTAGGACTCTATACCAAACCCTTTAAACACCATCCCAACACCGTGCCGACCCCCTGTGGTTACAGGGATATTGAATATCAAAACGATCTCAGATCAATCGAGGACGGTTGGACTTTAGAGTCTTCAATTATGCGTGTTCGAGCTAGAGGGGGAGCCATACGTTTTTGTCCTATGGACAATAACAATTTCTAGTTTGTTTATGTGGTCTAATGTTGGTGGTCGATCCAATGTTGGTTACCTTCCGAAAGCCGTACGTTGGTGTTTCAAGTCGAGCGTGTGTTACTATAAATAGATTTTAATGTCTAGTACACTTCATGTTACACTTTTTGCATATGGAAGAATCTTCCTCAAACGGGTAATCGATGAGTCGCCAGATTTTTACATGGAGCGAGGGCGAAATTTCATTATTGTTTAATATTAGAAATTCTATAAATATGATCGCTTAGGTGCAAACGGTTTCTTAAAATACAATTTATTATCTTTATTTTGATATAAGTTTCATATTTTTATGTTAAAAAGATCTTGGTCTGTTTTCGAGTTTAAATACACCATCTAGTGTCCTCATATGTTCTATATAAAATTCTTAAAATATGTCTTACATGTGTTTTTTAATTGTAAATATATCGCATAATGACGAAACTGAAGCCTTAGGTCCAAACGGTTCTAAATAGGTGAAACACTAATCTTTATTTTGATATAGTTTTTTTGTTAATGACACTACTCAAGTAGTTATAGATGGTCTGTTTTACAAGCAAAGATAGCAAACAATTTTAAATTATTAATTGTTGTTGTTGTTGTTGTTTGCGATAATCACATTAAGCAGACGACGCGGAGAAATATATATCATAAAGAGTTGTATGCATAAATGTTTAATTCATGCAAAAACCCATTACACATGTATTTCTCTGTCCAATGATGGTATTTCCATTTTAGGCAAAACAGGAGTCAGAACGAAACTTTTGCTATATCAAAAATGATGGTATTTTTTTACTTTTAAACAGCTTTTTATAGAATTTCTCACTATTATAATGCCATTTCCATAAAAATACACTTAAAACAACTATTCGCAGTTATAGTTTATTAAAAGCTTGTTTATAATAACGTATTTCATGTAAATATTAAACTGATTTTTAGCTCTACTGGCCAAGGGCCAGCAGAGCTTATGGGATGGTGTGTTGTCCGTCCGTCCGTTAACTTTTGCTTGTGTACATTCTAGAGGCCACATTTCTGATGCAATCATCATGAAACTTTGTCAGAATGTTTGTCTCAATGAAATCTCGGTTAAGTTCGAAAATGGGTCATGTGGGATCAAAAACTAGGTCAAATATTGGAAAAACCTTGTGTACACTCTAGAGGCCGAGCTTGATGCAACTTTGTCAGAATGTTTGTCTTAATTATATCTTGGTCAAGTTTGAAAATGGGTCACATGGGGTTAAAAACTAGGTCACTAGGTCAAATACTTGAAAAACCTTGTGTACACTCTATAAGCCGTATTTCTGACCCAATCTTGATGAAACTTTGTCAAAATGTTTGTCTTAATTATATCTTGGTCAAGTTCAAAGATGGGTCACATGGTATTAAAAACTAGGTCACTAGGTCAAACTTTGGAAAAACCGGGTGTACACTCTAGAGGCCAAATTTTTGACCCGATCTTGATGAAACTTTGTCAGAATGTTTGTCTCAATGAAATCTCGGTCAAGTTCATAAATGGGTCATGTGGGGTCAAAAACTAGGTCACTAGGTCAAATATTGCAAAAACCTTGTGTACACTCTAGAGGCCATATTTTAGACCCAAGCTTGATGCAACTTTGTCAGAATGTTTATCTTAATTGTTTGTCTCAATGAAATCTTGGTCAAGTTCGAAAATGGGTCATGTGGGGTCAAAAACTAGGTCACTAGGTCAAATATTGCAAAAACCTTGTGTACACTCTAGAGGCCATATTTTAGACCCGAGCTTGATGCAACTTTGTCAGAATGTTTGTCTTAATTATATCTTGGTCAAGTTTGAAAATGGGTCACATGGGGTTAAAAACTAGGTCACTAGGTCAAATACTTGAAAAACATTGTGTACACTCTAGAAGCCGTATTTCTGACCCAATATTGATGAAACTTTGTCAAAATGTTTGTCTTAATTATATCTTGGTCAAGTTCAAAAATGGGTCACATGGTGTTAAAAACTAGGTCACTAGGTCAAACTTTGGAAAAACCGTGTGTACACTCTAGAGGCCATATTTTTGACCCGATCTTGATGAAACTTTGTCAGAATTGTTTGTCTCAATAAAATCTTGGTCAAGTTCAAAAATGGGTCATGTGGGGTCAAAAACTAGGTCACTAGGTCAAATACTTGAAAAAACTTGTGTACATTCTAGAGGTCATATTTGTTACCCAATCTTGATGAAACTTTGTCAAATTGTTTATCTTAATTATATCTTGATCAAGTTCGGAAATGGGTCACATGAAGTTAAAAACTAGGTCACTAGGTCAAATATTGGAAAAACCTTGTGTACACTCTAGAGGCCATATTTTTGACCCGAGCTTGATGCAACTTTGTCAGAATGTTTGTCTTAATTATATCTTGGTCAAGTTCAAAAATGGGTCACATGGGATTAAAAACTAGGTCACTAGGTCAAATACTTGAAAAACCTTGTGTACACTCTAGAAGCCGTATTTCTGACCCAATCTTAATCAAAACTTTGTCAAAATGTTTGTCTTAATTATATCTTGGTCAAGTTCAAAAATGGGTCACATGGTGTTAAAAACTAGGTCACTAGGTCAAACTTTGGAAAAACCGTGTGTACACTCTAGAGGCCATATTTTTGACCCGATCTTGATGAAACTTTGTCAGAATTGTTTGTCTCAATGAAATCTTGGTCAAGTTCAAAAATGGGTCATGTGGGGTCAAAAACTAGGTCACTAGGTCACTAGGTCATATACTTGAAAAAACTTGTGTACATTCTAGAGGTCATATTTGTTACCCAATCTTGATGAAACTTTGTCAAATTGTTTATCTTAATTATATCTTGATCATGTTCGGAAATGGGTCACATGAAGTTAAAAACTAGGTCACTAGGTCAAATATTGGAAAAACCTTGTGTACACTCTAGAGGCCATATTTTTGACCCGAGCTTGATGCAACTTTGTCAGAATGTTTGTCTTAATTATATCTTGGTCAAGTTTGAAAATGGGTCACATGGGGTTAAAAACTAGGTCACTAGGTCAAATACTTGAAAAACCTTGTGTACACTCCAGAAGCCGTATTTCTGACCCAATCTTGATGAAACTTTGTCAAAATGTTTGTCTTAATTATATCTTGGTCAAGTTCAAAAATGGGTCACATGGTTTAAAAACTAGGTCACTAGGTCAAACTTTGGAAAAACCGTGTGTACACTCTAGAGGCCATATTTTTGACCCGATCTTGATGCAATTTTGTCAGAATATTTGTCTCAATTATAGCTTGCTAAAATTCGAAAATGGGTCACACAGGGTCGAAAACTAGGTCACTAGGTCAAATACTTGAAAAACCTTGTGTACACTCTAGAGGCCATATTTCTGACCCGATCTTGATGAAACTTTGTCGAAATGTTGTCTTATTTATATTTTGGTCGAGTTCGAAAATGGGTCCCATGGGGTCAAAAACTAGGTCACTAGGTCACTAGGTCAAAGACTTGAAAAACCTTGTGTACACTCTAGACGCCATTTTTTTTTTCATTCGATCTTTACCAAACTTTACCAGATTGTTAATGTCAATAACAGCTCGGTAAAGTTTGTTTTTAGCTTATGGGATGGTGTGTTGTCCGTTTTCCGTCGTCCGTTAACTTTTCTTGTGTGTACACTCTAGAGGCCACATTTCTAATGCAATCATCATGAATCTTTGTCAGAATGTTTGTCTCAATGAAATCTTTGTCAAGTTCAAAAATGGGTCATGTGGGGTCAAAAACTAGGTCACTAGGTCAAATACTTGAAAAAACTTGTGTACACTCTAGAGGTCATATTTGTTACCCAATCTTGATGAAACTTTGTCAAATTGTTTATCTTAATTATATCTTGATCAAGTTCGGAAATGGGTCACATGAAGTTAAAAACTAGGTCACTATGTCAAATATTGGAAAAACCTTGTGTACACTCTAGAGGCCATATTTTTGACCCGAGCTTGATGCAACTTTGTCAGAATGTTTGTCTTAATTATATCTTGGTCAAGTTTGAAAATGGGTCACATGGGGTTAAAAACTAGGTCACTAGGTCAAATACTTGAAAAACCTTGTGTACACTCTAGACGCCATATTTTTATCATTCGATCTTTACCAAACTTTACCAGATTGTTAATGTCAATAACAGCTCGGTAAAGTTTGTTTTTAGCTTATGGGATGGTGTGTTGTCCGTTTTCCGTCGTCCGTTAACTTTTCTTGTGTACACTCTAGAGGCCACATTTCTGATGCAATCATCATGAAACTTTGTCAGAATGTTTGTCTCAATGAAATCTTTGTCAAGTTCAAAAATGGGTCATGTGGGGTCAAAAACTAGGTCACTAGGTCAAATACTTGAAAAAACTTGTGTACACTCTAGAGGTCATATTTGTTACCCAATCTTTATGAAACTTTGTCAAATTGTTTATCTTAATTATATCTTGATCAAGTTCGGAAATGGGTCACATGAAGTTAAAAACTAGGTCACTATGTCAAATATTGGAAAAACCTTGTGTACACTCTAGAGGCCATATTTTTGACCCGAGCTTGATGCAACTTTGTCAGAATGTTTGTCTTAATTATATCTTGGTCAAGTTTGAAAATGGGTCACATGGGGTTAAAACTAGGTCACTAGGTCACTAGGTCAAATACTTGAAAAACCTTGTGTACACTCTAGAAGCCGTATTTCTGACCCAATCTTGATGAAACTTTGTCAAAATGTTTGTCTTAATTATACCTTGGTCAAGTTTAAAAAATGGGTCACATGGTTTAAAAACTAGGTCACTAGGTCAAACTTTGGAAAAACCGTGTGTACACTCTAGAGGCCATATTTTTACCCGATCTTGATGCAATTTTGTCAGAATATTTGTCTCAATTATAGCTTGCTCAAGTTCGAAAATGGGTCACACAGGGTCAAAAACTGGGTCACTAGGTCAAATACTTGAAAAACCTTGTGTACACTCTAGAGGCCATATTTCTGACCCGATCTTGATGAAACTTTGTCGAAATGTTGTCCTAATTATATTTTGGCCAAGTTCGAAAATGGGTCCCATGGGTCAAAAACTAGGTCACTAGGTCAAATACTTGAAAAACCTTGTGTACACTCTAGACACCATGTAGTACGACTCGATTCATCAATGGTATAACAGCCAGTAGAGCGTTCACAGGCCCTCTTGGGCCTCTTGTTTAAAAATGTGTTTTGCTTACTAAAGTGCATTTATAGTTTCACTCCATATGGTCACTATAGATACATAATGATTTCCGATGTTTTATGGCCCCCATAAAGTGTGCAAGTGTGACTGCCGACACGCTAAATTAAATAACGCCCGAGGTGTTTTCATCACCTTTTAATTTGAACTACTCCGTAGCATTAGACCAAACCGGATGACCGGTCACAGGTTCACTGGCATAGGAACGTTTCATTTATATGGGGGTCCAGTGGAAACCTCAAACTTTGTTTAACGTAAATAGGTGAAGCACCAATAGTGGTGCGAACGCCGGATTGCGAATTTAACATTTTAACTAATAAATCTCTGTGAAAAGGGGGATAGTCCAGGTAAAATACATGACAAAATTAGGGTTATTTTCATATAACATTTGTAATGATATTGAACAAGTGTCAAGTTTCAAAGCTTTTCGACAATTCATTTTTGAGAAATGAGGAAAAAACAAAAACTTTAACGAAAACTTCAAAACTCGTAGACGGATGGACGGATAGACGGACAGACAGAAGGAAATCGCTGTAAGCCTAGATTCTTTTTTTGTACATTATGATGGAGTCTAAACCCGACAAATTTGCTATTATTTCGGGCGTTTGTAAAGGTTTTTCAGCTATGTAAGTGTGTCATTAATACATTAAATATAATTGGAACTGGCAATTAGTGGTAAATAAAAACACCTCAGTTTCGAAATTAGGTTAATAAATATTTTACTGCCATCAATTTAGATGAGGCTTTTTGTATGTAAATTCCTATCTATCTGTCTACATCCTGCATTACCTCTTTCGGGTATTATGTACATCTGCCATGTTGCTGGGACAGCAAAAAATTAAGAAATCTCAAATATAACTTCAGTTCGCCTCAATTAGGCCGTGTGCTGCTCAACTTTTCGGTACCAACTCACCTGGCAAATTCTAGTTGCTATAACCTTTTAGATCTATCTTAATAAATAAGAAATAGCCAGGATATTTTTTCTGAAACGGTAGCTTAACACAATATTTTTGGGCAAAAACATCCAAATTTGAACAAAAATCGCTAAAAACTGGAATAATTTTTTTAATATTATTATCATTGCAATATTAGGGAGCTGAAGCTTCTGAAAGTTGCCTGTTATATTCAAGTAAATAAAAATAATATTTGAAATGAACAAAATGTAGACAGCTTGCCATTTTGGGGGAAAATCAACAAAAAAAGCGTACAAATTGCTCATTTTTGGAATAATTTTTAAAAAAATATTGACACTTTCAGTTAAACAAAATAGTAGGGTTTAAAGTGTTTTCATTTATCTAAAGATGTCCTGAGATATAGGTAAAATTTTAAAGGATCAGAGATTTGGAAAAACTGGAATATTTTGGGCCAAAATTTGCAAATTTTAACCAAAATCACTAAAAACGGGATTACTTCTAAAAATATAATTCTCATTAAAATATAAGGAGATTGAAAGTCCTTAAAGTTATCTGTTATTTACAAGTTCATGAAAAGAAATATTTGGAATGAATAAAATATATAAATCTTGAAATTGTGGGTTTACAAAAGAGACAGTCTTAAAGGATCAGAGATTTGAAAATGCCATTCAAATCTCTGCATCCTTTACAGACTGTCTTCATTTCGATACAAAACCCCAATACTGACGATTTATATATTTTATTGCAATATAAGGGAGTTGAATGTTCTTAAAATAAACATTCTATTATATTAATGTGCATGGGAAAAATGTTTGAAATAAACAAAGTTGATACATCTTGACATTTTTGGAGAACATTTACAAAAATAAAGCATAAAATAAAAGATTTTTGTATATTTATTTATAACAAAACAAAGTATTTTTCAAAAATGGAAATAAAGATGTATTAAGGTACAGACAAAATGTTCCTACGTAACTTGAAAGCAGGCTGCAAATACAATTTACGAAAATTTGAATATTTATTAAAAATGATTTCATTTGAAATGAAAGGGAGCTGAAGGTCTTTACCATTTTCTTATTATGTAGATAAAGAGGCACCCATTACATTTTTACTTAAATATACCATTTTTGAATTATATCTTTCCTTTTGTTTCGATTTCGCAGGGAAAGATATGATCGACAGACAGGTATCTAGAAGATACTTGACTCAAATAAGTCAATAATACGTTACCAATTAGAATCATCGAAAATGGTATTTTTGTTTGATTGATTAACATTTAATCTTAATATTTACCTTATCATACGAGTGATGTATTTTAGATATAAAGATACAAATATAGGACAGGTAAAGCAGCATTCAAGGACGACAGTCAACCACAAAACACAAAAACAAACATGCAAACAGACAAACGAGAAGGCAAAAGTAATAAAAAAAAATGAAAACGACATCACAAATACAAAAAGGTTGAAGTACACATTCACACTGTCCACTATGATCGAGAAACGAACATATGTATTTTATTGATTTGCTCAAGGTCTTCTTAGACTTATTGCAATATTGTTATATGTATGGAGGATGGCCTCGAACCTCCATAGACCTATGACGAGGCAAATAAAGTTTCTTCTTCGTCTTCTATATTCGTGTATATGGAAAAAAAATGGACGAACACACAAAAAAAAACAGCTTAAAAAAAAGAATTGCATGAATATCATGTATCTGTAGTATAAGACATTTTTAAACGATTTTGATAATAAACTCAAGCTCACAAATTGCATACGTAAATGCCATTGTAGTATTTTATTTATTAAACTATTGCAAACAAAAAATATGCCAATTAACAGAACCGAGAGAAGTGATATTTCAGTTTTGGGTTGAGAAAAATGCAATTAAGAAGTAAACGTAGTTTTAAAGAAAACTCAGCCTGGAAAATAATATACGTCTCAAAGCTACAGAAAGAGACAATCATGATATTAACATCTTTAACCGAATACTACGTTTTCATCTGCCGAATGTTGACGCATGTTAACATTCTGAATCTGGTATGCATGCTACAACTAACTCCCCTGCATTCACACCATGTTGCAATACAGGGAAGTCTATGCTTTCTGCAAGTACAGTGTAAAGTAAGTTTCTCAAGATACTTTGATAACATTCCGAAATTATAAAGAACAGATGGGCATCTGTTATAACAGGCCTTATAACAAAGTTCAAGGTGTACCATCCCTATTCTAAAGCTATGTGAGACTTTCCGAGGTCCTTGTTTGCACGTGGTGGTATGCACGCAAATGTTGCATATGTATGGGGAATACTGCTGGGAATACTGCTGCTGTTGCATATGTATGGGGAATACTGCTCATCAAGAGCTGACCAGTTGAATTCACAACGCTATAGGATGGACATACAACAAGCCGTTGTAATGAGACACTGGATTATTATTAACTGATATCCACTTGATAATTATTCCAGGGTCTCATTAAAACAGCTTGTTGTATGCCCATTCTACTGAGTGGTGGATTGGATTGGAAAATCTCACCATCAGGTTTTACTATAGACCGTGTGTCCATTTAGACAACCTGCTTTTTAAAATAATATTTAACTACCGTCTTTCAAAACATGTCTGTCAGGATGCTCTGTCCTATTGACGTAGCGGTATCTAAATTATACTTTTATTTCAGCAGTCATATACTCAAATTACTTTGTAAATCAGTTGTTTTCATTTAAGAACGATTTTCCTACTCCCAAGAACTGAAGCAAAGACTGCTGTGCTAGTCTTTCAAACCTCCTTGCAACATTGTATCTACCCTATGTTAACTTGCATCACGTGTAACACTCGTTAGCTGCTGAATATTTAAGGACTATTTATCTGCCATCTTTATATAAACACAAACTCCAGAATGGATGGGGTATGGTCAAGTGAAATTTTCAACCAAATGCCTACTTTAGGCATGAGCAATGTCAACCATAATGTACATGACAGTACTTCAATATTATTTACGTGAATATTATATCAGAAATAATACGTATATGGCTGAAATATGCCCTTTTTATCCGAAAAGTATGACGGCAATTTTATTTAAAAAAAAATTAATGTCAAATAAATTGTTCCATTTATCTAGCGAGAGCAGACGAGACATCATTTCTAAATAAAATAAACCATGTTATCACATCTTCCAAATTTCAAAGTGAACCATTGTAAAAAGGCAAAGATATTCTTTCAATGACACGTGGTTTCGAAATAATCTCAATGTTATAGTATGATGACATAGACGGACTTTCTCTGTAATTTATTTTATAACCGGCAACTATATTTGTGGATGTGTTCAACAGAACTGAGTGACTATTTTGCATAGAAACATTGCCAAACAAAACCAATTGATCATTGTCATGTCTATATTCAGTCCAAACCAAATAACAAATCTAATAAACTGTTCATCCGAACGTTTCACCTTACCACGTTTCAGTTTACAATGTAAGTGCACGCTTTTCATATGTATCATTTTAAATATCAAAAATATTTTTTTATTTTTTTAACAGTGGTGTACTATTACAATTATGCTAAACATATTTTTAGTGTGAATGTGCATTTAACAATAGTATATAATTCAATGATGGAATCAAGGGCTGATAATCACATAGGCTTTTGCATATGTTAAATAAATAACGAGAAGGGTGTTCCACGGAACACTTTTGTAGATCGTCATGTGCATATTTAACGTTATGTGCTAGGTCAGGTTGCAGGTAAAGGTTTAATGGAAAGGGGCACAACTTTGCCGAAATAAAAAACAAAGTTATTAGACATGTGTAAGATAGGGTGAGATGAAGATGATTATGAAGTTTCATGAACATAGGTGAAATATTTTTTAAGTTATGACCAAGTTCAGGTTGCAGGTTAAAGCGTGACGGACAGACGGACGAAGACGCAGAACTAAGACAGACTACGGACAAAGCGATCTCTACCTGTCTGCCATTCTACGAAGGTGACACAAAGACAAATAAAATTGAACTTTGAATTGTAACATTTCTGTGAATCATTTTTTAATCATAGCTTAATTTTTCTAATTAATATCTTAAAAGTGTACTTTATTATCTCCCTTTATAGTAACACATTTATTACAGAGGGGTCAGACGTTTATATTATTTCGTATTGTTTCGTATATGCAGAATCTAAAAAACTATATTTACATGTAATTTGCTTAAAAGGTATAAATGTGTTCTAATTTGTTTAGTTATCTTTACATTCTTTCGATATAATGTGCGTTTAATGATTAAAATGGTTGAATGTTTGCTTCCGTATGTTTTTATACGTTTTTAAGGGTTGAACTATCGAACTGTTATATGTTTACATGATTTACGTAACCATTTTGAACGCAATAAAATACACAAAAACAAAGTTGGTGGAGTTAATCCATGCCATACATCTATTTGTATATCAATTTAGAACATTTTCTTAAAAATTACCTCCCTTTATAAAACAATAGTTTTATACACTTAAGCTTCCGAAAATGCATATTATAATTTGCCAGCTTGAGTGGTACCAATATGTCAACATTTGGGTAGCAGCACACGGCCTAAAAAGTTTACTATCAATTTTCAGGATGTCTTAATTTCGGTTTGCCCAACGCATTAAAACCATTTTTGGATAAAAGGTCGGCGCGCCCCAATGTGCAACAAAGGGTAAAATACTTTTTGAACTTCCCCTACCCCCACACGCGACAAATTATTGGGATCTCGGGAAGGAAGATGTTCCTACACCTGTCAGTGTGAGTAACAGACCTGGTCTTGTTCTAAATACTAGAAGTTATATTTTTTCATAATGGACCATAATGTTACTGTGCGGTAAAAAAGATGCGATGACAGAGTGGTTAGCTTATGCTCTGGATAAAGAAGTCTGGGGTTCGACTCCCGGAGGTTCATGTCTCGAGAATTGAAAACGCTTCGATCTAGAACTTATTCGTGCAAGATAGTTTAAGTTACTGTGAATTCTTTCTACAGATGTAAAGCCGTTGGTCCCCTGTGCAGGGAGAGACGTTATCACAAAAAAGCCTGCAGGTAAACTCATCAACAGAAACGAAACTGTGATAATCAAAAGTATGTGTACAATACGTCAATAGTATTGGAAGAAAGAAAGAAAGAAAGAAAGAAGAAATAAAGACAGATATATCGATAATAAGCACTTTGCTCACTAATTGTTTACTAACAGACCATATGTCATAATGTGATGACATACGATGATGACGTAAATCAATGACGTCTTCAATCGGAACTCTTCGCCAATTTCCGATTGTAGTGGACGATCCGAATACAGAAATCTGCGAAAAATTCCAATTGCATTTATGGTTTTACGGGAAAACGAGATGGCGATAATGATAAACAAATGAAAGATGTTTTTTAACGGTAGTTACCAAATCATTTGTTTATCCTAATCGATTAGCAAGACATAAATTTCTTCGACACGAAATCTACTTTTATTAAATTGTGAATTGTGTTGACGAATTAATGTGCAAGGTAACACTTTGGGCTACGCTTCCCGTTAATGGCCGTTTTGGCGACATAGGTAAAAATGCAATTTCATTGTCATTTTTGGATGGGTTCGAGAAAGGTTTTTAATGTTTTTTTCAACTCATTCTGCTTGGAAACCACAATTCATAATGATTTCTACGAATGCTTATCTTGTTAATTTCGTAACGAAATATGCTACTTTACGGTTGGAGTCGTCCATAAAATACAATAAATGACCCAAGACTTTTTAAAAGGATGGATTGGTATGTTTACTTTTCGCCTGCATGATACCATAGGAGCTCGCTTGCGCTCGCATCGCTTCGCGACGCAAGCTGTGCTCGCTATTAAATTCTACAAGAAAGGACCCTTACACAATTTTGCCTTTTAAAGCTGTACAATCCCTATTTTAACGTAACTCATGAATATGAATGAGTCACGTGTGAAGTAGTTTCAAATCGACGAACACCCCGAAAGTCGGTATATAAGGAGAAATCGATACGTAAAATTTCACATTTTTATTTAGCTTCCGTACAGGTAACATCGATAAATATACGGCTCCAGAATATATGTGATAAAAAAAATAGTTGTCCGGAACGGGATTTGAACCACAGCCTTGCACTTGTAAGATTTGAAAGATGTACGCTGAACCTCTAGACCACTGCTATTTATTGGTATTTTGTAGCATTTTTAACACTAAATAGGCATTACGTAATAATAAGAGCGCGCACACAAACTCATCAAGCGCTAGATATGGTTGATTTGAGGCGAAGTATTAGTTTCATATTGATAAGATACAGTATTACACCAGGCAATGTTAATTTACACGTGCGACAATATGGACTGCATATTTATTGATCCATCATTAGCTGCGTTCAAATATGTTAAGTTATTTTGCCTCATAATATATGGTAGTTAGTATACTATTTTCTCAAGTAGAGTTGTAGTTCAGCGGATAGAGCACAGGACTTGAAATCAGAAGGTCGTGTGTTCGAGCCCCTAAAGAAGCTAACTTTTTTTTTTGTAAAAATTACTGTTACCTGTGTATAGGTACGATGTGCACTGGTCGATGTATATACAGTAAATGATTTCCTTCGCTATATTTGATCGCTTAAATACCCGATTTCGACATGAGCTGGTGAACATGAAGTTACAAATAAAGACACGCCTACAAAGAAGAAATCGATTGATATAGGGACTCTGTAGCTTTAAGGAGATAGACCTATACTTCTACATGCATTAGCACAAAACTAAACTTATTAAACGGCCCTTCCGGACGCCCTCTGGCGGCCACTTAAAATGTGCACGCTTTTCCGAGTTACCTGCATATATCATGGACATTGTGAATTGGTTTCAACTGAACAATGGATTTGGGTGTAATTAACAGGTGCTTACAAGGTGCTCGTCCGGAGCGAGAATAAAATAATCAGTAACCAACACACATGACTTTGTATCTCATTAAAATCCAGGATTTATAATAGTATCCAATAGCCATCCAAACATTACCCATATCATTACCAATATATGTATATGACATAATGTCACATGATTTACCATAATCATACACATTCATCACATTGCACAGCCTGTGGTTGTAATTGCGTGCATGTCTAGTATATGCTGTTTTATAGCTGAATGCTTTGTTGCAGGTTCCACATGTAAACGGTGTACACATCTCAGTATGTAAACAATAATTTAGAAATTACTAGAATAGATATTTATATACGTTCTATATACGTTAATAGAAACAACTTGACAGCTGGATCAATAAACATGTACACTTATATATCGTCATATACAGGAGGGTGACATACTTTTATAACAAAAGTTTAACCAGTTAAGTATTGCTGAATTTCTGTGAAATATAATTTTACTGTATTTAACATGTTTAAAGATCAATATATTATTGGAGATATGCGTGTATGTTTATTTAAATGTGCCTCTTAAATAAACATTGACATATCCATGAAGAACCATGAGCTCTGAACTTTATCATATTTTGACATTCATACTTTGGAAAACAAACACTAGTTTAAACAATTAATATACCTTTAATTGTTTTAGTTTATATATTTCCATGAAATGTAAAGTATGTAAGGCAAATGGTCGAACTTAAAGTAAATTAACCATCGGACAGAACATGGACGGAACAATGGGCAAACGTTCGAGCGATATTTTATATTACCTGACAACTTCCGTTAAGATGTTGAAAAATGAATAACAAGTTACCGACCGTGTCCTTGAAAATAAGGAACATATTTAGGAGATATTTACCATATAAGAGAATGCGATAAGCTAAAACATACCAGTGCCACTACATCACAAAAGTAGCGCTTAACTTCAGCAAACATTCGCATCAATAAAATGTTAACAAATCAAACCAGACAACATATGTTTTGGTTTTAAAAGTTAGGTCTGAAGTCAAAATATAGTACATAGTCTGGCCATGTACAGGTATTTCTGTTATCGGAACCTCTTTTTTTGTCCTTGTGCAGACAGCGGGCTGTTAGCCTCTCATGCGTTTTTAGCCTATACGGACGTACTTTCACGGCACTTCAGCTACCGGTAAGACATACGTATTTATCATGTGTATTGTATTGTATTCTATGTGTTGACAACTCTGTTCACCACGTATTTTGATGTTAAATCATGTTTAACAATTACTGTCTGTGGTCCACAGTTTGTCACTTTTCGGTGAATTCGTTATAATCGCGACCATCTTCTGTTGGGGGTAAAAGCCATACCGTACCCAGCAGTTAAACAAACTTCAATAAGTAACATTCCCTTGATTCCATTTCTATTGAGCCATTTTACACTTATAGCGCAAACGATTGCTTGTTGATATATTCCGATATTTTACAGGTACTCGTTTCAAGAGTTGTGTATTCAGTGTGATAATGATATATGTACATACATGTACTGTATTATGTCTACCATACTTTGTGGAGATGGAGACATATTATTTTTGTGCTGTCGGTCCGTCTGTCTGTAGGTCATACTACACCAATTCATTTTCCATAGACGTACATTATAACCCTAAGCTCTGTACTGAGTTCCCTAATATAAGAAGCTATATTTTTGCTTTATAATACTAATGTTTTGAAAGACCTATCTTGGTTTTATCAAAAAAAACATACATACACCATACATTGAGTATGTTTTGAAAAAATGCTGTTTGGGTCGGATGGTGCTGACCCACCTACTTGCATGTAGAAACATTAGGAAAATGTAAAATATACTTCTTTTTTTTATTATGCAACAAATTATGAATACATTGTATAATAAATGTATGGTTTAACCTTTATAAGTACTCTTCAAAAGTTGAATTTTTTTTTTTTTTAGTTAGATTTTTGGTTTGTTTACCTTGTCAACCTATCAAAATTAAAAGATTCTGTGTAAAGCTCCGAATTTATCCTGGAACTTTTCCCCTGTCCGCTGATTGGTTGGTAATTGGTGTACTCTAATATGTATGTCATCTGTCTGTCGTCAGTACATAACAGCCTTTGTCCGGACTAGCTCTCCTTAATCCTTGGCCGTATTTCAACGAAATGTTGCAGGGATGATCAGTACCAAGCCTAGTTGTGCATATCGTCGCCGTGTTCCGGTTGAATTATTTTTGGCAGAGTTATGACCCTTTAAATGTTTTAATACACAAACTTTGTCCGGACTAGCTCTCCTTAACCTTTGGCCGTATGTCAACGAAACGTTGCAGGGATGATCAGTACCAAGCCTAGTTGTGCACATCGTCGCCATGTTCCGGTTGAATGATTTTTGACAGAGTTATGACGTTTTAATACACAGACTTTGTCCGGACTAGTCTTCCTTAACCCCTTGCCGGATTTCACCGAAACTTTGCAGGGATGATCAGTACCAAGCCTAGTTATGCATGTCGTCGCCGTGTTGCCGTGAATGATTTTTGGCAGAGTTATGGTCCTTTAAAGGATTTAATACACATATCTTGTCGGGACTAGTTCTCCTGAACCCCTGTGAGATTTCAGCGACATTTGGTAAGGGTGATCAGTACCAAGTCTAGTTGTGCATGTCGTCGCCTTGTTTCAGTTGAATGATTTTTGGCAGAGGTAGTTATTGCCCTTGAAACGGTTTAATTCACCCACTTTGTCCGGAATAGTTCTCCTTAACCCCTGGTCGGACTTCAACGAAACTTTGCAGGGATGATTAGTATCAAGCCTATTTGTGCATATCATCGCATATATTTGGCGAGTTATGGCCCTTTAAAGGTTTTAAAGACACATTTCCCAACTGAATGGAGTCGTTGAAAAATCATGGATAGCATGCTTTTTAACTGCTTACTTCTCGCTGACTGATTTCCACAGAGACATTATATTGAGGCCCCATCACAGTTTTTTTTCTTTTCATTTACTATTACCTGAGTTTTTGATATAAAATATATTGTAACTAAAAACACTGTTGTTTATTATGGGGGAGCATATAGTCGCCGCTTTTACAGTGCGTCCGTTTGTGCATCACACTTTTTGTCCGGAGCATAACTCAAAAAGTATGCTTGATTAAAGTTTTTGTGAATGATTATGACAATGAGACGGAGTGCAGTTCACAGGAACCATAACTCTAGCTTCACTACTTTTTTAATTATCTCCCTGTTTTGAAAAATCTTATCCGGAGCATAATAGAGTTCCGTACGGATTCATTTGGAATAAGGAAGCACTCACACTAAACATGACTTTTTCTGTGTAACTTTCGGGATGCATCCATCCTTAGCTGTTGGTGTAACTATAAAATCCAGATTAATGAATTCATATAAGATTTGGTTGAATTCCGACAAGCGGTTTCTGAGAAAAAGTTGTCAGAAGCAAAAGATAACGACGACGACGGATGACGGACAGACAACGGACGGACGACGGACGAAGAGTGATTCCAAAACATCACATTGAGCCTTCGGCTCAGGTGATCAAAAACACTGACAGATGACAACGATTTTTGAATTTTGAAGTCCCGATGAGTTTCTTGCATTTGAGATTTACTAAAACATGGCAGAGAGGTAACTGATAAAAGAGTATATTGTGCTAAAAATACAAAAACTATTAATTGTTAACACGGGTCTTTTAAGAAAATCCATCTATACATAGTTGTTTTAACGTATATACAAGTGCACATAAAATGCAAAACGGTTATAATTTTTACTACATTATTATACACTCTTTATGGGACGGGCCTCATCCTTTGACAAAAAAATAATAATCTCAATTTCCTTGTGCAAATGTATTTCTAACAGCGATTTACAGTTACCTATAGAAATTCTCCCCCCCCCCCCACTCCCCCCCCCCCCCCCCCCCCCCCCCCCCAAAAAAAATAATACAATAGGCTCGAAATGTGTCTTTAATACGCAAACCTTGTCAGGACTATAGTTCTCCAGAACCACTTTCCGGATTTCAACAAAACTTGGCAAGGATGATCAGTACCAAGTCTAGTTGTGCATTTTCGGACTAGTTCTATTGAACCGCTGGCCGGATTTCAACAAAACTGTACTAAACCTAGTTGCGCATATCGTCGCTGTGTTCCGGTTGAATGATTTTTTGGCAGAATTATGGACCTTTAAAGGTTTAAATACATATTTTTTGTCCGGACTAGGTTTCCTGATCCCCTGACCAGATGTCAACGAACTTGGCAAGCATGATCTGTACCAAGCCTAGTTGCGCATCATATTCGCCGTGTTCCGGTTAAATGATTTTTGACTTAGGTTTTAATACACAAATTTTGTCTGGACTAGTTCTACTAAACCCTAGCCGGATTTCAACGAAACTTGGCAAGAATGATCAGTACTAAGCCTAGTTGCGCATATTATCTTCGTGTTCCATGTGAATGCTTTTTTGAGGATTTATCATTTCACCAGTGGGGGAGACATCTGTTTTTACTAAAAACAACCTCTAGTTTTATTTGTCGCAATGCAATTTTACAACTGCACACCTAGTCTCGGCCAGCTAGACCGTATCATGCATATGTCTTACTTGCAGATATCGGTCTGGGCAGATTAGGCCAATTAAAGCGCCCACTAGCGAGTAACACAATTTATTCGCGCGTTTTTATCACGCTCATAAAGTCGACGTTTGCGTGACGTCATGTTGTAATAACAAGTACAACGTCAATTGTTGATACAGCAGTTAAACTGTTTACCGTCACTTGTTGCTTCACATAAGTTAAAAATAAAAAAATATTATTAAATTAACTTAAAAACATGTTTTTTGAAAGTCTCGTTGAATCTCGGAAAATCTCACCAAAATCGCCCAAAACGAGAGGGCGATTTTAAACGTCCTATTTTCCCCAGGCCCTGGTTCTGGATCCGTGTAGCATAGCGTAACGAAGAAATCAGAAGCGGGCCGGGTGACCGAGGCTACTGCACACCACGTACTTTGCTCATGATTTACTTTTTAATTCTATCATATATTTGTTAATGACACAAGTTAATACAAATCAAAGTACTAAAAGTACTGACAGGCGTAATGGTAAAACGTTTCGTAGCATTTGGATATACCTCGGTGAATTATTTGTAGTTTCAATATAGTAGAGGTGGACCAAATGTTCGTGAACGTTGTCTAGGAACTGAACGCATTCAAGGCTATACTATATCTGTAATTGTATTAAGGGACGTTTGGTTTTTGTTGTGTCACCTGCGTAGCATGGCAGACACTTAGGGACCACATTGTTCGTCGTCTGTCGTCGTCCGTTACACTTTAACTTGCAACATAACCTTGGCCGTAACTTAAAAAGTATTTTACCTATATTCATACAACACACGCATCTTCATCTTACCTCAGTGTATGTTGTTACTTGTGTTACTCATGTCCAGTAACCCTAACATTCATTTTGGCAGAGTTCTGCCCCTTTTCATAAAACTTTAACCTGCAACCTTACCAAGCTCATAACTGGCTGAAATAAGAACACGACAGGCGACACAAGTGTTACGGAACACCCTTCTAGTTATCTATGTTGATCTTTTTCTCCAGATCAAAAATCAGCAGAGACAATGCCGTGGTCTGTCTATACGTCCGAATGTACATTTGTTATGTTACGACACTACTTTAAAACTAGTTTTACGATTTTCCTAAAACTTTACAGGGATTTGATGTACAGTTATCCTAAATAAAAATAATAAATCAAACATGACTTCCAGCGGCAATCCTTGTTTTTCTTTAATGGATATGTATGGAAACCTACAGGAACGTTGCGATTAGTTTCCAGTTATTAAAAGTGGATTAAATACATTAATTACTTGTTTTCTGTTGTGCCGTTCAGAATATGCCAGGAAGTGCATCAATGTCATTCCGCTGTCAAAGGAGCCGATCCTTATATGGGTTTTGTATTTGTCTATGGTTAACAGACTGTGAATCATGTAGCTGATGATAAGCATACATTACAACTTCAATTTCTAGAGAACTAGTTTAAAATCTTGACTGGTATAAACATATATTTTGCAACGTTAAAAAGTTACCGTTTTACTACTGCTGAAATGACGTTTTCCTAGATCAGTCTACTGAAGTGTAGTTCTAATGCGATAATATTCTCGGGATCTTTACGTCCGGGATTTTTTTACGGAACATAATGAAAGTGTAATTGAAACTGAATAAAACCCCAAGTATTGGAAAGGAATAAGTGCAAATCTGTAATTTCATGGAATAATACCCATAAATCCACGAATATAATCTAACGAGAAATTTAGTGCTGAATCTGTTTTATTCATAATGCGGTATTTCCGTATTCCTTGATCGTTGTCAGTGTTGTCTGCCCCTTTTATACTTCGAAAACTTGTTTAAGGTTTGTCAATTTTATGTAAGCTTGGTTTAATTTTGTATACATCTAAGCTTGGTTAAAGTTATTATATACACTTGCATCTCACAAACTACTTTAGGTAATGGATTGAAACTTCACACATGCATTCTGCATCATAAGACAACACCACAAAGCCAGGTTCTATATTTTTTGCTTTTATTTTAACAAAATAATGGCCCCATTAATACTTAGAAAAATCTTGGTTAAAGTTTTTAATCTTGGTTAAAATTTGTATATAAGCTAGGAACTCGCAATCTACATAATGGATTGAAACTTCACGCATGATTATTCATTATAAGACCACAAGAAAGAGACACGTTACATAAATCATTGCTTTTATTTCAACAAAATTAAGACCCATTTTTACTTAATAAAAAAAAAAGGAAATTTCAACATGTCTAGTCACTTTAAAAAATGAATTTTAATTTGTATCGATTTTCATTTGAAGGATTATATCAATAAAACCTTGGCCATGTTTCAAAATAAACAATATTGACGCATTCATTGTGTAGTTATTACTTTTGATAATTTAAAATAACATTTATTTCAGCTTGATAACTTTCATACTTTCAATAATTAGTTCAAAGTACAGCAACAACTATTGCTTGCATTCCTATCAGTTCATAGGCCAACAGTCATGTTTATTTACTTTTTGGCAGCTTTTTGACGCTTGCGTAAAACCTTGCTTGTAGTCTTTGTTCTATAAGCCTGACTGAAATTGAATCATCCTTCATACATAGGCAATTTTGCATAACGAATAAACATATGGATATACTTTCATATGAGAATCATATGATACATATGTAAGTATTAACATATGAAAAGCATATGATTGCGTGTTGTATAAAGGTAGCAGATACATAATACATGTTATTATACCACACGTTTACACTCCTGTATAAATTGCCCATACCCTTAGCGTGAAGCAATTTTTACTGTTCACCGGTAAACAATTTTTACAGTTACACGATTGTGACGTCACGGGAAATATAAAAATAGGTTTTGGGTTTTTCCAATAACGACACGCTTTGGCAATTGGAAATCGGTGGACGCTTAGTTTACCAAACAACAATAAAAAAAAATGTGGCGAGCAGATTTGTTACTTTAAATCAAAACTGGCATAAAAATATAAATTAAAAAAAATAAAAAAATATTGCGATTTTTCCCCCTCGTATATTTAAATTTTAATCAAAACCTTTGTTTTGTATAATAAAAAAATATTGCATCCCAGTGAGGGTGACAGTGGATATTGTCAACCTTCGGAAAAATAATGTCAACCTCGTCTTCGCCTCGGTTGACATTATTTTGCTCAGGTTGACAATATCCACTGTCACCCTCACTGGGATGCAATATTTATATAATGTACTCTTTCTTCGATATTTGTTTAGAATCCGGATTTCCTTCACATTTCATACCTCAAGCCACCATGTTAACGTGCAAGTCTGTGCTGATCACTGGTGCCAACAGAGGGATTGGTCTTGAGCTCGTGAAGCAGTTGGCTGGTATGACGTCACCACCTACGCATGTATTCGCCGGATGTAGAGACCCCGACACGGCTGAGGTATAATTACGTTAATTATTGTTTAGGGCGCACGTTCAAGCCAAAGGGGTTTGAGCATTTTAATTGACACAAATTATTACATAACTTATATATCATTGCAACTGGAGTGTTACAGTATTGGTAAATAAAAATATCTAAGATTTAGAAATCTGAAAAATGTATAGGCAAACTATTGTTTTCGTAGGACTTTTTCCAAGTAAGCGCATTGTTGATAGGGCTTCATAAACTTAGAAAATTCAAATGAATTTAATAATGCAATAAAACGTGCAGTGTGTTTAATATGTGATAAAAGGCATCGTAATATGTGATAAAGGCATCTTAAACGTATCCCCATACCATATAAGATTTATAAAAAATCCGTATGACTTATCTTCTTAATTTTAACTGGCCATAACTCCTTTCATAAATAGTGTATGGAATGGAACTCGTTTAGGATCCTGTATACATGTATATTAAATGTAAACACTTCATTCTTATATTGTTTTAAAATTGTTTCGTTTTAGGATCTCCAAAATATAGCAAGAACAAATGCAACTGTGACACTTGTACAACTTGGTAAGTTCTCTTAACAGCGACAGTCTTGTAGATGCATACATTACTATAGTTGTCTAAGATATCTAACATCCATTGTCAGGTTTTAGAAGTCCATCACACACGAGTATATTTACTTGCCACACTTTAGACGTATTTCGTTCTATCAGTTATAGAACACAAGATTTATATTTCGTTGTTAATCCACTTCACATTGATTTGAGGTCTGATGGGAAACTTCCTCCCTCGTCTCATCTCCCTCTGGGGTTGCTGTCCCAATATAAGTTGATGTGTTAACGAAACGTACAATACTGTTGTATTTTTCATTCAGATGTGACTGACCAAAACTCAATTAACAAGGCTAAAAGTATGGTTGAGGATAAACTAGAAGGAAGTGGACTCAACCTTCTGATCAATAATGCGGGCTTCCTCAAACGGCTGGCTCTACAAGACACAACTAGAGAACAAATGCTTAAACACTTTGAGGTCAATGCAGTTGGACCGTTGATGATAACACAGGCAAGTTGAAAGTGGTATCACATGGGTTTGATTATCACAATATACATGTTTTCCTTTTTATTCAATGTCTTAAGCATGTTTTTCCAGTTGCTAAGTTGTTGTATTTTCTCACCCATTTAAGAATGTATTTTGACCCAAGGTCATACTATTCTGAGAGTTCCAGGCGCATGTGCTACATTTAAAGCATTTTATAAAAACTCAAGTTCAGCCTCCGCATCATATCTATAATTGACATCAATTTTTAGAAATTAAGAGTGAAATGGACACATTTTAAGTCATTTATGCGGAGAATACTTTCATGAAACTTACATACTAGTAATCAAAACAATGTAATGGAATACAACAGTATAGTTTAAGTTTATACCTTGTCAGACGTTCCTGCCACTTCTGCAACACGCGGCGAGCCTGCAGCCGGACGAGCCCTTGTCCTGCAGTAGGGCAGCCATCATTATGATATCTACAGGCGTGGCTTCCATCGGCGAAAATTCTTCGGGTGGATTATATCCTTACAGAACCTCAAAGGTACGCGCATATTCCATTTTAAAACCTTTCATTTACACTGATAAGCAGGTCGAAGAACATGTATGCCGGTGTTTGTTTTTAAAGACTCCCCCGTCCCTCCCTCCCCACATCACTTACACTTACTCCCCCACATCACTCACACTTACTCCCCACATCACTCACACTTACGCCGCACATCACTCACACTTACTCCCCACATCACTCAACCTTTCTCCCCACATCACTCCCACTTACTCCCACATCACTCCCACTCCCCCCCCCACATCACTCCCACTTACTCCGCACATCACTCACACTTACTTCGCACATCACTCACACTTACTCTCCCACATCACTCAGGCTCCCCCCACATCACTCACACTTACTCCCCACATCACTCACACTTACTCCGCACATCACTCACACTCCCCATATCACTCACACTTACTCCGCACATCACTCACACTTGTTCCCCCACATCACTCCCCCCCCCCCCCCCCCCCCCCCCCCCCCCCCCAACCCCGCCACCACTCACACTTACACTTACTCTGCACATCACTCACACCTACTTACACTTACTCTCCACATCACTCACACTTACTCCGCACATCACTCACACTCCTCCTACATCATTCACACTTACTCCGCACATCACTCACACTTACTCCCCCACATCACTCAGGCTCCCCCCATATCACTCACACTTACTCCCCACATCACTCACACTTACTCCGCTCATCACTTACACTCTCCCTACATTATTCACACTTACTCCGCACATAACTCACACTTACTCCTCACATCACTCACACTCCCCACATCACTCACACTTACTCCGCACATCACTCACACTTGCTCCCCCACATCACTCACACTCCCCCCACTCACACTTACTCCGCACATCACTCACACTTACTCCGCACATCACTCACACCTACTCCCCCACATCACTCACACTTACTCCACCAACATCACTCACACTCCCCCCACATCACTCACACTTACTCCCAACATCACTCACACTTACTCCGCACATCACCCACACTTACTCCCCCACACCACTCACACTTACTCTCCACATCACTAACACTTACTCCGCACATCACTCAACCATACTCCCCACATCACTAACACTTACTCCCTGCATCACTCACACTGCCCCCACATCACTCACACTTACTTCTCCCACATCACTCAACCTTACTCCCCACATCACTCACACTTACTCCCAACATCACTCACACTTACTCCGCACATCACTCACACTTACTCCCCCACATCACTCACACTTACTCTCCACATCACTAACACTTACTCCGCACATCACTCAACCATACTCCCCACATCACTAACACTTACTCCCTGCATCACTCACACTGCCCCCACATCACTCACACTTACTTCTCCCACATCACTCAACCTTACTCCCCACATCACACAACCTTACTCCCAACATCAATCACACTTACTCCCCCACATCACTCACACTTACTCCCCACATCACTCTCACTTACTTCCCCCACATCACTCTCCCACATCAATCACACTTAATCCCCACATCACTCACACTGACTCCCCTACATTACTCACACTTACTCCCCCACATCACTCCCCCACATCACTCACACTTACTCTTCACATCACTTAACCTTACTCCCCACATCACTCACACTTACTCCCCAAATCACTCACACTTACTCTCCACATCACTCAACCTTACTCCCCACATCACTCACACTTACTCCGCACATCACTCAACCTTACTCCCCACATCACTCACACTTACTCCCCGCATCACTCACACTCCCCCCACATCACTCACACTTACTCCCCACATCACTCACACTTACTCCGCACATCACTCAACCTTACTCCCCACATCACTCACACTTACTCCCCGCATCACTCACACTCCCCCCACATCACTCACACTTACTCCCCACATCACTCACAATTACTAGGCACATCACTCAACCTTACTCCCCACATCACTCACACTTACTCCCCGCATCACTCACACTCCCCCCACATCACTCACACTTACTTCTCCCACATCACTCAACCTTGCTCCCCACATCACTCACACTTACTCCCCACATCACACAACCTTACTCCCCACATCAATCACGCTTACTCCCCTCATCACTTACACTTACTCCCCACATCACTCTCACTTACTCCCCCACATCACTTCCCCACATCACTCACACTTACTCCCCACATCACTCACACTTACTCCCCCACATCACTCACACTCCCCCCACATCACTCACACTTATTCCCCCCACATCACTCAACCTTACTCCCCACGTCACTCACACTTACTCCCCACATCACTCATATTTACTCCCCACATCACTCACACTTACTCCCAACATCACTCAACCTTACTCCCCACATCACTCACACTTACTCCCCACATCGTTCAACATTACTCCCCGCATCACTCACACTTACTCCCCACATCACTCACACTTACACCCCACATCACTCATATTTACTCCCCACATCACTCAACCTTACTCCCCACATCACTCACACTTACTCCCCACATCGCTCAACATTACTCCCCGCATCACTCACATTTACTCCCCACATCGCTCAACATTACTCCCCGCATCACTCACACTTACTCCCCACAGCACTCACACTCCCCACATCACTCACACTTACTGAACCAGGAATATGAACGTTTGATAATAACTTCAGGCAGAAGGAATCTTTTTTTTTTACGTTTCTATAGATTAATTACAATTACGTTGACCTACTTCTAAACGTAGGTAATTCTAGTTCGAGTTTGTGTTTAAATGTGGTTAACGGAAGGGTTGACCTCTGTTTCTCAAACACTGCTGGCACGACACATATTAACTGCCTATTCATGCATACATATACATGTACAAGAGATGTTCAACTTATAACGTAACACGTTCATTTTGTAACTGAATCACATATCTTGACATTCTCGCCAAATATGTTCATTTTAATGTCAAGTCTAATGATTCCTTTGACATAAAACATTATGACATGAACTATTATGTCCTTACTAATTTGCTGCATCCGTATTTTTGAAAAAGGGTAGTTTGTTTGTTTGTATGGTGTTTTACGTCATTTTCAGCACATGTAAGGTTATATCTGACGGTCGATTTGTTTTGTGGTGGAGGCAGACCACCCACTTTTCCTGGGTAGAACTAGTACTGTACACCTCCCGCCTTACAAGGCTTACAACGCAAGATAATGAGGTTTTGATGCAAAAAATATTAAAAAACTGCAATACACATTTAAATCAAAGTACTGCGTACTGAATGGCGAAAACATTAGTGAGCAAATGGTTTCGAACTGTTTCTATAGTTAAGATTAAAGATTGTATGAATGTTTATGATTGTTATTGGCGAAGTGATTCCTGTTATATGTTATACATTTCTCAAGCCGATGCGTCCTTATCCACTGAGCAAGAGGCCGCTGAATCCTCATCTGAAGTTCATGATTAAGGGTTGTAGGAAGTGGCATGTTAATGTTAGAGATAGTTGGTTAAAATCTCTTTATTTTTAGTAGTCGCCATGAACTTGTATTTTTAAAAATGTATTTTTAGCTGTGGCGGCTATTTTGAATTTCCGTCCGAACTGGATGCCATGTTTGATATCGAATCGAAATTAATTTTGGTTAGGACGAACTAGATGGCATGCCAGTTATTTTGATTTAAGGTTCCAAATCAATAACACTTGGTTTTTGGGAAGTGGCCGACAAGAAATTGTATTTGAAAAATCTATTCGACAGCGCGCAATCGAAAATCCCCGCGCGTTCTTCTCACATGGCAATATGGTAAACACGTGTGCTCACCTCTTTGACCCTGTATCCACACACTTAAGCACAGTTTGCGTTGATTGCGCTATTGTTTGTAATTGTGTTTGAATGACAATATAATTGAAACAATTATATTTCGAATATTTGTGTATATAAAATGTTGAAGGCCTCTTCCCCGGATCCCATGGGTTACGTAGGAGTAATAAAACATATACTATATATATATATATACATGTAATTTCATCAGCATGACGTTTCATTTGAGACGTCCTATGAACAATTAGATCCAAGTTTGAACAAATAAGATCGTTTGATATGTTGTTTACAGTGTCATTGAATTCGTATTGCAGTTGGCCTTTTCAAACCTTCCACCGCACCCCTCTCCCCACTGTGGCCCATGTTTTGAAGATATAATTTAGCGAAAAAAAGAATAAAAAATCATTTGGAAAACGTGAACATGGTGAAGGTAAGGGAGATAATAACGGACTGAAAATGACCAAAATATATTTGGCTTGGGATTTTTTTATAAAAAAAAATAGTAATTCGTTTTATATAACGAAGTGCGCGACCAAACTTTACCAAATACGGATATATGAGGATGTCTGGGACTGTTGAAACATAACCGGCATCCGCGTCTGCCTAATTTTATGAATGCATCGTGTTTTACGGCACGTCGACACATAAATAGGTCATATTGAGCGCACAAACTGATGAAAGATGAAGAAATGAAGGATTAATTAAAAATTAATGTAAATAAATCAAGATAAAACTATTAAAAACATAAGGGATGATATGGTAGTAATATAAAGTATATATATAAATCAACAAATGCCCGTCAACGGGTATATAAACAAATAAATATATATAAGAACACATCATAATGATTTATATAGTCTGATTTCTTTGAGGAAATCTAAAACAAGACTAAATCTATGGTATCAAATAACTCTTTCATAGTATTAACATTGTAGTACCTTTGACGCATAGGATCAAAGTCTACACATTCCAACAAGATGTGTTTGACCGTTAACGATGCAAAGCAGGGTATATATTCTGGTAATTGCTCAGCTTGTAATAAATATGAATGAGTATAACGTGTAATAATGCCCTATCCTGCACCGGGCTAGGACAACTTCTTCCCGACGAATGGGTCTACTAGAAGAACGCCATTCTGCAAGTAACGGTTTAATTGAATGGAGTTTATTGTTAACTGACAAATCCCAAGCGGCTTGCCAAGAGTTACGAATAAATGTGTTAATACAACTTTTAAAATCAGTCTGCCTAATGTATTAAACTAATGTTTGACAAAGTCATTTAGAGTTAGGAATGCACCTTTTTGTCCTTCAGTTTAAGCATACCGTGTATGTTTCGTCGTTCGATATCTTTTACAAAAGGCAAAAAATTGTCGTCGTTGTACATATTAGCGATGTGTCGTGATGATCTGAATACGTTTTGAAATAGTTATGTATGCACCGCCAAAAATGTCTTCTATACCTGAATGTGTTTATAAATCACCTGTGTACGGCATTGTGAAGATTACAACAAAAAAAAGCATGTATCTATACATTACTGTTGAGTTTGAAGCGAAACTGACACTTGTTTTGGATCGTTAGCAAATAAATTTCAACATGTACTGTACATTATAAATATGGTGATCTGCATGGAACAAAAGTGTGTGTACTTTCTGCTTTTGTTTTCATAAATTAATGAAATATCGTGTGTGTGTTTTTGCCAGCAGAGCTTATGGGATTGCGAGTTGTCTGTCGTTTGTTAATTTTCACCTTGATAAGACGATAGGGCCTTCATTTTGCATCAATCTTTACCAAACGTTAACAGATTGTTAATATCAATAAAACCTCGGGCAAGTTCGAAAACCTGCCAGATCGGATCAGTAACAGCGGAGTTATGGCCCTTGGTTTAGTTAAAAATGCTATATTTTGCCTCGTTAAGACGATAGGGCCATCTTTTTTCATCCGATCTTTACCAAACTTTACAGATTGATTGTTAATATCAATGAAAGCCCGAACAAGTTTGAAAACCAGCCAGATCGGACCAGCAACAACGGAGTAATATACTGTGGCCCTTGATTTAGTAAAAAATGCTATATTTTGCCTCGTTAAGACGATAGGGCCTTTGTTTTTCATCTGATCTTTACCAATCTTTAAAAGATTGTCATCCGGCCGTCTTTTAATTATTTTTTTATTTTTGTTTTTTATTTTTATTTTTACCTGAGTACCACAAAGGTGAGCTATTGTGAACACTCTTCGTCCGTCGTCTGTCGTCCGTCGTCCATCGTCTGTCGTCAACTTTTAGCTTGTTTACACGTTAGAGGCCACATTTTTTGAGCAATCTTAACCAAACTTGCAAACATTGTAAATGACCATTAGAGCTCGGACGCATTCGATAATGGGCCAAATCGGACCAGTAACACCAGAGTTATGGCCCCTGAATTAGCAAAAAATGCAGTTTTTCATCTAGAGGCAACATTTCTGGAGCAAAAATGCAGTTTTACATGTTATTAACACGATACAAGCCACGATTTTTGAATACTGAATACTCTCTAATTTAGAGCTGAGTACTGAATACTCCTTCATTATAGACCCGAGTGCTGACTACTATTTATCAAAGTGCTGAGGGCACTAATTGACGGTGCTTTTTGTAAGTGTTAGAATGGATGGGAAATGGAAGTGCTGTAATTATAACTTCCATGGTTCGTTTTTTACATTCAGTGATGTTTCAGATGATTGATATTCATTACCAGTTTCATATTTAAACATATTTTAGCTAACTCACCTGGCCCGAATTAGCTTCCGTAGATTTTTTTCTGCTAAAACGATGTATCCGGTCTATGAGTGATAGCATATGGCTGAAAACGCCAACAAATGCTTGTAAATTGTCGTTTAAGGGGGAATAGATCTATTCGAAAATTGAAGGGTACGCATATGTAATATTGATAGCATAATGTTTTTCGAGTATATGCTATTTATACTGCTTCTCGAGGGCCGCAGGCATATATCTTAATATGAAATATTTGTTGTCCTCAGAATCCGCATATCTTAATATGAAATATTCGTTGTCCTCAGAGTCTACATATATAATGTGAAATATTTGTTGTCCTCAGAATCCACATATCTTAATGTGAAATATGTGTTGTCCTCAGAGTCCACATATCTTAATGTGAAATATTTGTTGTCCTCAGGGACCATATATCTTAATGTGAAATATTTGTTGTCCTCAGGGACCATATATCTTAATGTGAAATATTTGTTGTCCTCATAATCCACATATCTTAATGTGAAATATTTGTTGTCCTCAGAGTCCACATATCTTAATGTGAATTATTATATAACCTATAAATAGACGCGTTTTCATTGGCTAAAAAGTAATTTTTTAGAAAAAATATCTAGCGATATTGACCTGTTTTTTTTATATTGACCTGTTTTTTTGATATTGACCTGTTTTATATAATTGTTTTTTTGATATTGACCTGTTTTATATAATTGTAAATTGAGGGTTATATAATAAAACAGTTATGGACTTTTCAGCTGTTATACATGATGTTGATATGTACCAAAAAATCATTATTGACCTCGGCTATCGCCTCGGTCAATAATGATTTTTTTGGTGCATATCACATCATGTATAACAGCTGAAAAGTCCATAATTGTATAATATTGTTGTCCTCAGGGACCATATATCTTAATGTGAAATATTTGTTGTCCTCAGGGACCATATATCTTAATGTGAAATATTTGTTGTCCTCAGAATCCTTATATCTTGTTATGAAATATTTGTTGTCCTCAGAATACACATATCTTAATGTGAAATATATGTTGTCCCCAGGGACCATATATCTTAAATTAAAGTATGTGTTGTCCTCAGAGTCCACATACCTTAATGTGAAATATGTGAAACTATTAGTTGCCTTAAGAGTTCATATATCTTAATGTGAAATATTGGTTGTATTCAGAGTCCACATATCTTAATGTATGTGAATACACTTTTATTCAAGGTGCTTGTTTCAGCCAGATGTTTTTCAACATTAACATTAGCAATTTTAATAGTACGTGCATAAAATATTTGTTTTGAACTGAAATTTTAGTGGTAAATAAAAATACTTTAGTTTTGAAAATTGGTTGAGAAATAAATATTTACAGCCATAATGCTTTTTTGGTGGGGCTTTTTCCATGTGAAATTTCTTGTTGCTGGGAAAATTAAGAAAATGAAGAAATCTCGAATAAATTCAATTAGAATGCCTTAATAAACATTTATCCAACGCAATAAAACCTTTTTTGAATACAAATTAAAAAAAAAAATGATACAGAAGCGATTTTGCATTAAAAATGCCCTATAAATAACAACTTTCGCACGTGAAATTTTCAGTCGATTTTGAAAAGTAACTTATTTTTAATTACCACGACACATTTTGGTTTCACTGATACACATCTTATGTAGGAACTAGTTCAATTTTGTCGAAAGAAGCCCCCCAAACAATAGTCACTAAATTAAGAGCGTCAAAGCATTCGGATACGACATATTTGTATTAAGATTTATACTTATCACTTTCATTTCGCAGGCAGCCTTGAATATGATTGCGATGAATTTGAGTATAGACCTTAAGAACGATGGTATATTGTGTACTGCAATCCATCCCGGCTGGGTGAAGACCGAGATGGGAGGACCAAACGCACTTACTTCACCGGAAGAGAGCGCAAAAGGAATGCTGGGAACCCTGGCGACTCTTCAGGGAGATGAAGGAACAGGAAAATTCTATCATGGTACAAAAGGACATATCATTGGCTGGTAGTGATACGGAGACAGGATGAATACAAAAATGGGAACATACTGAAAATGAAAATGGGCATAAAGTTCGAACATGATACCGCAAACATAGCATAAGTGTCTATCTTTATTCAATTTTCAAGAGCTCAGAGTTTACCGGCTGTTACGTCGTATCTGCTTTCTTTGGTATATGGATAAACAATCACAGACAAAAGACACAGGGCAGTCACAGACAACGAGGGTATTATAAAGTCGCCCTAACTAGACGCATATACTATAATGCACAATATATATTATCAAGAAATAAATAACGTTGGATATCAATTGAATCGTATCAATACTCATATATGGAATTCACGTTCAGCAACACTTGCCTTTAGATATTTTAAATCGTGAAAAATTATCCGTTGAAAGTTTTTCCGGATTATTTTATTGGTAATCATCAGGAACGGTTCATCGATAAATGATACAGTATTATACTGAAAGCATCATCATCATCATCATCATCATCATCATCATCATCATCGTCACTGATTGCCATCGTCATCTTCACCGTTATCGTTATTGTATTATTGATTTTATATACTGCTGCAGGTATAAAGAATATTCTAGGCCCATTCTCCATATTTTATCTTGATATAAATGGAGGATGAGCCTGGCATGTTCATTCCTGTTAGGCTCCATATAACCTTTCATGCGATGGTGCGCCTTAAAACCCTATTCAATTGTTTATCTACAATACTGAATAAGAGTGGTACATGCAGTAAGTATTGTTATCGTTTCATCCCACATAGATTGTATGACTTGCATAGATCCAATTGACAATGCATCCTTATGTTATTATCGTAACCCTTATCTACGTTTTAAAATGAGTTTAATCACAACATGACTTATATTGTTATGTGATTTACAAACATCGTATTTTAAAGATCCTTGGTCATTATCACTTTCATAAATCTTTATTACACTTTTTAGAAAGTTTATCAAAAGAGCTTATGCCTCTATCATTTTGCAACGCACTGCAGGTTTGATCCGTTTAAAGTTCGCCACGATGTTTTCCTCTTTGATTGTGCAGAGTGTGGACCCTATGATGACGTCTACCTAAATAGGAAATTTTCCTGAATCTCTGAAAAGGCGGTACCGTTTGTTGTGTGTCTTCAACTTTGTTATGTCGTGCCCTTAATGATTTATTCTCTTGTTGCTCTGGCTTCCGCCAAGTCGTTAAGACTTCATATATACATGATCATCTTTGTGTTTTATTTATATTTCCTATTGATGCTGCCTAGTTTGTAAGAGGATATAGACACTGTTTTTTACACTATCCCGTTTTATTGGAATCACAAGATAATATGAGTGAGATTTGGTGCACCTTAGCACATGGTTAAAACTCTAGCGGCCTTTTTGCCGCTGACCGTTCCAGTACCGTGTGACGGTAACCCTGTTGTCAACCAACTCATGTTTGTGTTATCGCATACTTTGCGTCTTCTTTTTGTCTGTGTAATTGTTGTTTGGTTGTATGCATGTTTTGGGCTAATTGTTCTGTGAATGCTACATTGCCCGTTCGACTGTTATACCTACTGTTATGTGTAATATACCGTAGAAAGGTTTCCGCGAGTGACTTTGTCGAACGTCTATGAGAGATCATTTCAAGGAAATATATATAATGGTCGCTTGCATACACACGCTTATTAATGAAGTATATGTTAACAGAGTCCGGACCCAAAGTCCACTTCTCCCCATCGCATGAGATTTGACAAAAATCGGATTGATGGCTTTTTAATCCCCTGTCCCCACTACTTTCGACGAAATATAGGTCACGACCGGTATTCGCTGCGACACGCGTATATTGCTTCTTCTTTCTTGCACCAAAGTTCACCAAAGTTCATCACAATAGTCTTTATATTTACATGTATCTAACATCATGTACACCATTTCGAGTCGTTGTGACCTTCTTTCGACGAAATACCGTGTCGTTTTCGTGCTTGGTCATAAACTTACTCTGTACTGGTTAAGATCGACACCGTTGTTTGTTTGTATGGTGTTTTTACGTCATTTTCAACACACCTATAAAGCTTATATATGACGATTTTTCTTTTAGCGGTGGAGGCAGACCACCCACCTTTCCTGGGTTCCTAGAACCAGTACTGTACACCTCCCGCCATCCGTAAGAATCGACGCTTCCTCAGTTACAAGTGTCAAATGAATGCAAACATTCCACAAAGGCATTCAATTTGGTAAAAAACGTTACCAAAACGTATGGTGTACTGATAAGCAAGGACGCATGTTCATGGTTCGAACACAAACAAACTTTTGTGTAGTGCATTCATAGTACCTGTCAACCAGAGTTCGATGACGCATGGAATAACAACAATACCAACATAAACTATATCATTAAATGCTAGTAGTACACCGCACGAGACACTGTTGGTATTATTTGACCTAAACAAAATTATCTCAAATTCAATGTGGTCCTACATAGAATTGGTAATAAAAATTGCTTAAAAAGATCTGTCTTAATAAATGAAAAAAGGGAAAATAGTTATTGTGCACCGATATTTTCACTGGCTCAGGGCAGGTAAAAAACGAGATTTAGATTCGAAAAACTTTAACTTAAAGCTACAAAATAATACAATTTCAAGTTTTTTTAAACATAAGAACGCCTTTAGATGAAGTTCTTTGCTGGATGTGTTGTCTTCATTGTTTAGGCTGGTATAGCGTATATAGAGGCATTTGCATAATAGGCGTGATAACGCTTCGGTAACTTTGAATTGTACCACCCAGCGATTACGGGTATATAAGCCTAAACGTTTATATAGCAATTCGCTCAGATATCCGATAACTACAGACTGTTCAACTCGATGAGGATATTCAATGGCGTGCAGTGTAACTATATACATGCGTAAAATGCGTCAATGCATCACTATGTAGAGAATTATAAACACTTACCCGCGTATTCCACATATGTTCCATATATTGTATATACTTATTTCCTATCATGTCCTTGAAATAATCCAAAACCACAGGGACGTTGAACGCTCTTTTTAGACCCGATCCTCATTCCCACCTCTATACCAATATATAGACACAGGGACATTGAACGCTCTTTTTAGACCCGATCCTCATGCCCAACTCTATACCAATATATAGACACAGGGAGGTTGAACGCTTTTTTAGACCCGATCCTCATTCCCACCTCTATACCAATATATAGACACAGGGAGGCTGAACGCTCTTTTAGACCCGATCCTCATTCCCAACTCTATACCAATATATAGACGTTGAACGCTCTTTTTAGACCCGATCCTCATTCCCACCTCTATACCAATATATAGACGTTGAACGCTCTTTTTAGACCCGATCCTCATTCCCAACTCTGTACCAATATATAGACACAGGGAGGTTGAACGCTCTTTTAGACCCGATCCTCATTCCCACCTCTATACCAATATATAGACACAGGGAGGCTGAACGCTCTTTTAGACCCGATCCTCATTCCCAACTCTATACCAATATATAGACACAGGGAGGTTGAACGCTCTTTTAGACCGATCCTCATTCCCACCTCTATACCAATATATAGACACAGGGTGGCTGAACGCTCTTTTAGACCCGATCCTCATTCCCAACTCTATACCAATATATAGACGTTGAACGCTCTTTTAGACCCGATCCTCATTCCCACCTCTATACCAATATATAGACGTTGAACGCTCTTTTTAGACCCGATCCTCATTCCCAACTCTGTACCAATATATAGACACAGGACGTTGAACGCTCTTTTTAGACCCGATCCTCATTCCACCTCTATACCAATATATAGACGTTGAACGCTCTTTTAGACCCGATCCTCATTCCAACTCTGTACCAATATATAGACACAGGGAGGTTGAACGCTCTTTTAGACCCGATCTCATTCCCACCTCTATACCAATATATAGACACAGGGAGGCTGAACGCTCTTTTAGACCCGATCCTCATCCCAACTCTATACCAATATATAGACGTTGAACGCTCTTTTTAGACCCGATCCTCAATTCCCACCTCTATACCAATATATAGACGTTGAACGCTCTTTTTAGACCGATCCTCATTCCCAACTCTGTACCAATATATAGACACAGGGAGGTTGAACGCTCTTTTAGACCCGATCCTCATTCCCACCTCTATACCAATATATAGCCACAGGGAGGCTGAACGCTCTTTTAGACCCGATCCTCATTCCCAACTCTATACCAATATATAGACGTTGAACGCTCTTTTTAGACCCGATCCTCATTCCCAAACTCTGTACCAATATATAGACACAGGGAGGTTGAACGCTCTTTTAGACCCGATCCTCATTCCCACCTCTATACCAATATATAGACGTTGAACGCTCTTTTTAGACCCTATCCTCATTCCCAACTCTGTACCAATATATAGACACAGGGAGGCTGAACGCTCTTTTTAGACCCGATCCTCATTCCCACCTCTATACCAATATATAGACGTTGAACGCTATTTTTAGATCCGATCCTCATTCCCACCTCTATACCAATATATAGAAAGGGAACTAACAAGATTTTTTTGAAGTCTTACATCACTTACTTTCAAGTCCTGCTCTCGAACTTTGCCGAGTTGTATCTCACGAAATACGTTTGATACCAGTAACTGAATAAATTATGTACACATCGATGCCAACTGTATGTGGCTGCGTCCAGTATTAGTTGCACTACATGTATTTGAAATCGAAAAACACTGTGCAACATTTCCTGATTACGTTTGCCTCCTAGCTAAAACACTCCATTTCCAGCAGTCCACGGGAACGTTTTCACACTTAGTCACGTATGTCAGGTCGAAATACACGTTATAGCGCGTATCTTAGCGTAATGTCCAATCACTATTCGCATACACAACGTGGAAGATCGCGTTTGTTTTACACCATTTTACTGCAACAACATGCTGTCCGCCATATCAAATAATAGAAGAGAGCAGAATGTTTCGGGAACGCTGATTGGCTGATGTATAACCTTCACCTTTTTATCGAGATATTGCGAATGGTACTTATGAATGCAATAGTCTTGGTTACATAGAAGTTCGCAATGTAAAAAGCGCATCTGCGTGTTGGTGACCGAGACTTGTGAATGAAATTTAATAAAATCACATGCTGGAAATTGGTAAAGATGGCGTTAACAATTGAGCAGAAACAAGCCTTAGATATTGCAATCCAAGGTCACAATCTGTCTATTTTGGGCCAAGTAGGCACCGTGAAATATTTTCTGATTCGAAGAATTGAAGAGGCGCTGAAGACTGAAGGGAAATCTGTGTATGTAATGTGCACAACCGGGATAATGCGTGTGCAAATTTCGAGGTACGTTTTTGGTGTGTATATTCGACAGATTACATTGACTTTTTACTTCTGTCCATATATATCTGATTATATGCTTGTGTTTATTAAGTATTAAACATTTCAGATTACTGTATGGTATGTGATGATGAGGATTACGGCCAAGTGTAGGCCAGGCTGTTGGTATAGAAATAGAGGACAGGTGGGGGCACCTCTCTCTGCATCACCCAATTGACCGATTACAAGTAACATAAGATGATGACGGTAAAAAATATATCCTACGTAAATATTTCTTTACATTCTCATAGCCACTCTGCCAAAGTGTAAATATTTCTAAACGTTCTGATAGCCACTCTGGCAAAGTAAAAACACTGAAGAAAATTGATTGGTGCTGCGCATTGAACAAACAAAATTTCTTCGAGTCGGTGTGGCATAAGAAGTATATCATTATGTATGGATATGTACTCAGCAACCCAAAAGATGTATTGAGCGAACAAACACCTAATGACCTAATGACTGACCCAAAAAATTACGTCATTAAAATATGGTGGCGTGAAGATTTTGATGTAAATGATGAAGTTATTAATATCACAGTTTTGGTAAATTGACCTCAGAGTGTACTGACTGGATTTCAAAGAACATGGACAATTTTTCAGTGGGAATATAACACAGCACGTGTTCATGAATAGTGATAAATGAATAGTGTAGCCAATAAAGTTCTAACTTTATACGAAGCAGTTGAAAATGTATGATTAAGAAATTGTAGGAACATTCCAAAATAACATAAACGTTTCTAACCAATAATTTACCTTATAAACAACATTATAGGGTGCCATGACAATATATCGCTGGCGTGGGATTCAGGATGGGCGACTAACATTAAAGGAGCTTATGGGAAATGTTATTGGTGATGACAGATACAGAGTCACTAGAGAGACAATTGAGGATGCTGATGTCCTTATAATAGATGAAATTTCTATGCTTAGGTATATAATCTGTATATATTATATTTAGGAGAGATAAATTCCTAATATATGCATTGTTATGTATACACTGTGTATAAAAGAAACGCCGTATTTATTACAGTATATTGTCGGTGCAAGAACAAATATTACAAACATGATCATAACACTTCATACCTGAACTGCACATGAGACAAGGATTATTCCTATTTGTTTTTTGGAGCTCGGTAGCTCAGAGGTGAACGCTGCCGTGACCCAACTTAGAAAAGCGGCTTCTGCGCTATAATTTCATTACTTCTCAAGGTAGGATCATGTAGCAGCTTCATATATAGCCTACCTATACGACAACGCAGATTATTTGTGAGGTCACTGCGTCAACTTTAAGATTATATTGATGTAAGACATCTCATTAAAACCGAAATTGAACATATTAGGCAGAACTGTTCCTGGATATATTGTGTGAATAATTGGATATTGTACATTTCCGTAATGTATTCTTTAAAAAAAAACAGCATACAGGTTTTCGCAATGGCGTTTATGTGCACATAATTGTTTACATTAATTTCTAATGTTTGTATAATTACGGTAAATAGAAATATTGAAAACATTAACCTATAATATTTCTACCATGCAACACATGTTTTACCTTCCTTTCTTTTCCAGCTACAGGATGTTTACTCAAATAGAGGCTGTTTGTCGGGCTGTTAGACAGAACTGCAATACGTTTGGTGGGATTCAAGTAATTGTGTGTGGCGATTTTTTTCAGCTGCCACCTGTACCAAACAGTTTGTACGGAGATTCTGGGGTATTTGCATTCAGGTGAAAAAAATACAAAAATAACCAACAATAAAACTACATATGTAGCCACTGGCAAGCATGGTGTGTTGTGTTACTGATAAATATCATTATTTAAAGATTTGTGGCTCGGTATCATTTCTGTATTTTTTTAAGTCGTCTGTATATTGCATACTACATTGACATTGTAAGTAGAGAACTTATTGTGAAAGAATGGTCAAATTGGAATTACATATTTTGGTACAAACTAGGTGACACAGATGGCTGTCATTACTTAAAAGTAGCATATAGCTGACAACTGTCTGTAAGATTTAAGATTTTGGCGCAAAGCTATAACCGTTGTGCTGTAGAGTCTATGATCTACACTTTGAACGAACTTCAGCACATATATTCCCGAGGGTCAACATTCTTCTATTGGTGTTCTTTTGTTTATTTCACGAATGTTATTCCAGTGGGACTCTCTGGAACGACGCTTTCCCACACAACGTTATTCTGCACAGTGTGTTAAGGCAGCAGGATAGAACCTTGATAAATGCGGTAAATGAGACACCCACGGGACATTTCAGTAATTACACAGCATCCTTACTCAGAGGTCTTAATCGCCCAGTCTTGGGAGAACCTGTAAACATATTTGCAACTAACCAGCAAGTCGATATGGCCAATAGACTAGCAATTCTGAAACACGCAGGTAATTGTGGTAATAATAAAACATCATGTGCATTTGCTTAGATTTTAAATAAGACAATATATGAAGGGGAGTTATATTGAAAGGATGGTGTTGTATATGGTTCAGATATATCTAACTGGGTCGAATGATGTACCATTGTCTGGCCAGTTAGCTCAGTCGGTAGAGCATCACAAAGGTCGAGCCCTGGTCTGGCTGCACATGTAGCTAGCCTGCAACATTTATGCTTAGGCCAAATAAAATAATAGGTGTGGTTCCAATTTGCCGACCGACCCTTTCTTTCAGAGGCCGACCCTAAACTTTTTATGACCACCTCCAAAAAAACCCATTTGTTTTTACATTTTATATTTATATATTCTTTTCTTATTTCTTTTTCATTGTTTTTATTATCGGTTCTGTATCTCATGATATGAAGAAATATGTAGTTAAGTATATTTATTTATTCGGTATACAATTATAGGGTAAAAAACAATTAAAAAAATAGAAATATAGAAAGTAGTTTTTAGAAAATAACAGATTTTCCCTACCTATCATATTGCTATTTAACATGCAACGGGAACCACACAGATTTCCCGTTATTATCCTTTCATGTTCAGTTATTATTGTTTAGTGATAATGGATTTTGCTTTGCAGATGACACAGACAAAATATTTCAGGGAAAGAAATGTAATACAAATCAGTTCCATATTATACAAATTACATAATACAGAAGCTATAACATGTATATTACCTTTCAGCAATGTTTTTATGACTTGAATATTGGGCAATGATGTTTTCAGGAGATTTGAAGGTGCTGCTCAGTGAAGATACTGGAGATGAGAAGTACCTACAGAAAATCAGAGCACCACACACTATGTGGTTAAAGGAAGGTTGCACCGTGATGCTTCTTCGCAGCATCTCAGAGAAACTGGTTAATGGCCTTATCGGTACAGTGAAGACCATTTCACCGGGCTGCATTCACGTTTACTTCCACTCTGTGGATTTGTATTCCATGCTGACAAGGAGCACATTTTCAGGTAAACTCTTTATAATTTATGAGTAGCAAACTGTGGCTTTTAGAAATATAATTGCAATGAATGCCAATGACTGTGTGGATCATTGTATATTTTAATGTACAATATATTTTGGTATGCACCTTATTATACCGAAGGCAACACGTACAGGCAGCTATATTAATATTTATATGTTATGTGCGGACGCACCTCCGTGGTGGAGGGGTTAAGGAAGTTGCGTTGTAAACCTTCTCGACTATCACCGCTGCAGGTTGAAATGCCAATGATAGCTCGAATTGTGAGAAAGAGTGGATTGATATGGCCTAAAAATGATGTGCGAAATGTGATTTTGTTTTTATTGTCTGATAATTCATTAAATTCTCTTGATGAAATTTACGGCTAGTCCATTAAAACATATCCCTGACCGCAGAAAGGCAATTTACTATGCCCGAACAAATTTTTTCAAAATTAGGTAAATTGGCATCTATGGGTGGGTTTTCCGCCTCAAAAGTGCCGTGTTGCGGTCCCATGTATATTTAAAAATGGAATAGCCCTTAATTCATCTTCTGAACAGACTGCCTGGCATGCCATAGAGTTATCGTAAGTTGTTTAATATATCTATTACATTAATTGGTAGACACTCTGTTTATATCACCTATATGTTTCCTGCTAAGAAATCTGCTAATTATGTGTGTGTGTGTGTGTGCAAGAGTGGATGTTACAAGAATTGATGCCTGGACGTTGGTTTTTAATTACTTACAGATGTATTAAGTGTAATGATGGTGTGATGGAAGTTTTGAAAAAAAAGCAGATCTGATTATATATGGCCTCCTCTTTGCTATTTTCCAATAATGACAGCACATATTATTATTAATGGTTTCATTCACAATTACGTCGTTTCTTGGAAAATTGTAAGTTTTATGTTTAATTTTTATATTAAGCAGGCGACTGCGATTGGTGGTGAATGTGGTTGTTTCAATATAAACACATGTACTTGTTCGTCATATATATTTCTTTTATTTAAACAATAAACGTAAGTGTTATATTTCTTCAGTTTATGATCCAACTAGCAAAGGCAATGTGGCACAGAGGTTACAGTATCCTCTTACGCTTTGTTATGGGCCGACTGTTCACAAATCACAAGGGATGGCGTTAGACAGGTAGGTTCAGTTTACTAAAATAGTATATTACATTGTTTTGACTTGACATCGCAGGACTCGGGTTAAAATGTTAGTAGCAACAGTGAGTTTTGTGTGTGTTTTCTTGGGCAAGACACTTTCCCTTAGCCTGGTTTGTCGGAGGGCGAAATAAACATGATGGTTTATTATATAATTATAAGAATGTACTCCTTTATAGTAAGAGTAGTGTATGTTGCTGGATTCCTACATATGATCTTTCCCTGTCTCAGGGACAGCTGTAATTATATAACGATGACGTGGGGTGCCAAATATGCACCAGACAACGATAAGTGCTGAGGGTAGGCACCCAGTATCGTCCACGCGTGTGGATCTCACGGTACAATGATAAGTTCAGGTGATTTAATAAACGAATAATCGGCACTTATCAAAATAATTCTAATCCACATTAATACGAAACAATTACGAATTGAATCTCCTTAAATACTAGTATACTAGCCTATATTCATAAAACATAAGGAGTGAGGCGAGGGGCGGGAATAAAATATAGGCGTGTCCTCACCTCAGTCCTTACCTCGCCTCACTACTTCCTAATAATAACGTCCCGCAATTGACGGTACCGTTGGACGGGTCGAAGTGAGACTGAGCAGCTTAATTACTGAATTAGTGTGAGCTGGTACTCAGTGACTGTGCCGAATGTCTCTTGACAATACTCAGTGGAGCTCCTGTGACCTACTTTCAACTATATCTATCCAATACATTACCTCAACACTAACAACATAAACCCGAACCTACATTTCGTCACGAACTTTTCCACAATCATCACCCACGAACATTTGTGAAATAAGTTTAAAATGCTCAATGAAAATGACGTTGTCCTACCGTCCAGCAAAAAATTGCTTCCTCAAATGTTCACGAAAAAAGTATGCGCATGCGCGGAAAAAAATAAACCGGATATCCGATCACCAGTTTTATATATATACAGTTAGAATACATCCAGGAGATAGCAACTTATGGTCATACTACACCAATTCATTTTCCATAGGCCTACCTTATAGCTCTAATCTCTGTACTGAGTTCCCTAATATAGGAAGCTATATTTTGTATTACTTGTTTTGAAAGACCTATCTTAGTTTCATCAAAAAAACATGCATAAGCCATACGTTGAGTATGTTTTGAAAAAGCTCTTTGGGTCGGATGCTGCTGACCCACCTACTTGCATGTAGAAACATGAGGAAAATGTAAAATATACTTCTTTTTTTGATTATGCAACACATTATGAATACATTGCACAAATGTATGATTTAACCTTTATAAGTACTCTTCAAAAGTTGAATTTAAATTCTATCAAGATTTGTCAACCAATCAAAATTAAGAGATCCTGTGTAATAGCTCAGAATTTACCTGGAACTTTTTCCCTGCCCACTGATTGGTTGGTAATTGGTGTAGCCTGATCTTATGTAATGACCAAATTTAACGTCCCGTTCATGTATCTTTATCCACAACTGTCTTTCCGTACTGGAAACTCAACACCTAATTATCACCACAGACCAATTATCACCACAGACCTTAGTTTAGTAACTTTATAATTACCCATTAATACATCAGAAAAGAATGGTGTGGACAACAGTTTGTTGATAGGAACCATTTCAACGGAAGTAAATAATTTGGCTATAATAATAATAATAATAAAAATAATAATAATAATAACATTACAAGAAATGTCACTGTAAGTGACAAATGCCCACGAAGTGGTTTTGACCTTTGCCCTCTAAGTGTGATCTTGACCTTGGAGCCACGGACCTTGATTTTGCGCGTAACACGTCGTCTTGTTGTGGTGAGCGCTTGTGCCAAGTTGACCACGAAATCACTTCTTGTTGATCTTTGACCTCTAAGTGTCACATTGACCTTGAAGTCACGGACCTGGATTTTGCCCGCGACACGTCGTCTAAAGCCCAATGGGACAGTGGCGTTTGATGTTTGTCTATGATCTTTCTTGTCGAGCCCTTAATGGTTTATTCTCTTGTTGCTCTGGCTTCTTCCAAGTCACTGAGTACCTTCATTGTGGCTTTCAAGGCTATTGTTTTTTTGTATTATATTTACACGAGCATATTTGTGTTTTACTTATATTGCCTATTGATGCTGCCTTATTGGTTAGAGATTAGATCATGGCGGGGATTTCTTTATTTACACTGTCCTGTTTTAATGGGATGACTGTAGGGTAAGTGTGAGGTTTGGTGCACCCTAGAACCGGTTTAAACCCCCAGTGGCCTTTGTTGCCACTGACCGTTCCAGGGCGGTAGCCCTATTGTCAACTATTTTGTGTTTGTGATGTCGTTTGCATTTTTTGTTGCTTTTACCTTCTCGTTTGTCTGTTTGCGTGTTTGTTTTTGTGTTTTGTGGTTGATGGTCGTCCTTGAATGCTGCTTTCCCTGTCCGATAGTTTTGTCTTTCTTGTTGTGGTGAGCACTTGTGCCAAGTTAATTGAAAATCCGTCCATGAATGTCAGTTATTAACCGGACACGAAAGCACTTCTTGTTGACCTATGACCTCTTAGTGTGACATTGACCTTGGAAGGTGTTTTCACGTGCGTTACACATAAACTCCCCAACACTCGGGTTGCACGTGTAGTTTTCACATTCTATCTGAAGTAAAATCAAATAATACAATGCCGTAACCAGAACGTTTTCCCCCAATATGATCAACTATTTTATTAGGTTAAACAAGGCAAATTGTGTAGACACAATTTATATATTGTCATTCGGAATATTATTGTTTTCCTATTACATACATAGCTCGTCTTAGTTTAAGTCAGTTCTTTTAATTACATTCAGTTCATGCACACCCGGAGGCACTATTTATATACGCGGAGTTTGCTCCCAGCCGCAAAAATGATATAATGTTCGGATTATATAATTTTGCCAACTTGTTTAATAAATTCAATAATGAATGAGTACTCGTAAGATCGTAAGATCCTTTATTTACAGGTTAAAATAGTACTGGTAGTTTTACTGGAGAGAGGTTGTTGTATATCTTGAAAAAAGTAGTCGTGTGTTGCTTCTGCATTGTTGCAGAGGTTGCCATTGTAGATTATTCAGCATTGATGTAACACTGTCCTGAAAAGAATATTGTCCTGTAACACATTTGGCCCCTTTGCGATGTACTTTTTTTAGTTGAAGAATGTCCTGTTTGAAATATGGGTCCCAGACTTATGATGAGTATTCTGGTTGTGGTCGTACAAGTGATATGTATGCTTTTGACTTGACCTCTTGGTTGCAGTTTTAGAGATGTCGCCGGAGTAGGTTAAGAATTGTATTGGCTTTTGATGTTGATTATATGTGTTTTCACGGTTAGATCATTAGTAAGTTCAACGCCTATATAAGGATGATCTTCAGTAAGTGCATTCGTCTGCATTGAAATGCATCAGCCAATTTATTGACAATTCGACCAGGGTATCAAGATAGTCGACCATGCTGTCAAGATAGTCGACCATGGTGTCAAGAATGATGTCAAGATAGTCGACCATGGTGTCAAGGTAGTCGACCATGGTGTATAGATAGTCGACCATGGTGTATAGATAGTCGACCATGGTGTCAAGATAGTCGACCATGGTGTATAGACAGTCGACCATGGTGTCAATATAGTCGACCATGGTGTATAGATAGTCGACCATCGTGTCAAGATCAGCATGTAGTTGTAATTGGACTGCTTTACTATTTATGGTTCGATATAGAAGACAGGCATCGGCAATTAGTTTTATAGACATAAACAAAGGTATAAATCAAAACAAATCAAAAATATATTTATTTATTTTCTGCCAAATGTGAATGCATCTGATTGTGTAATTTGGTATGGTCATTAAGGGACTATAGGCACAACATAAATAAAACAGGTTGTTTCCTGCGTAAAAGGGGCCTCTATACATGGGTACAACTTGTGGTGTGTGTGTGTGTAATTCTAAGGTTTATAGTCCGTCCGCCAACGAACACGTCAAGGTATACCTGACGCGATGGGCACAATAGAGTCTGGACTTTACAACTTGTGGGAACGTGCATTGATTTATATATGTTCGACTGCCACTTTGTTCAATAAAGGGCAAGGGGGCTTGTCTAAGTGCTACAACAACTGCTGCAACTCTAGATTTATGGTTTGGCAATTTATGTCTGTTCGTCTACGCGTTTGGCGTTTTGGTTAAACATTTTGTTTTTTTCCTCATTTCTCAAAAATTATATTGTCCATAAGCTTTGAAACTTGGTACACATGTTCATTATCATTACATTATCCGTATACTCCGCACAACTGGAACTAGTATGCCATCATGCAGGGACTGTAGGTCCTGGTCATAGATATATATGATACACATAAGCATATATTTCCTCATGGTCTCTAGACGTGAGAATCATGGCTCTCATGGTAGTATGGTAGGTACACACCATAAGAGCTATGATTCTCGCAGCTACAACTTCTTCTCTTGCCGTGTACATGTATGTATGTTATCGAGGCCCCATCTCCGTGGTCGAGGGGTTAACGATGCTGCTTTGTAAACCTGGCCTCTAACCGATTCGAGTTCGAACCCCATTAGGAACTCGATTAGTGAAAAAGTTTCGATTCTTACGTATGGCGGGAGGTATACAGTACTGGTTCTACCCAGGAAGAAATGGGATGGTCTGCCTCTACCATAACAAATCGACTGTGTTAAAAATTACGTAAAACGCAAACAAATCTTGCGTAGAGAATCATCACACATTGGGTTGTTAGCCCCACGCTATCGCCGATTCGTTCCTATCTTCACGGCCTCCAAGCAGGCATTAAACTACCCACGCCAAACCGGTAAGACATTTTTATTATTATCTCGATGTTTATTATTTATTGTATTCTATGTGTCGATGTTTATTATTTATTGTATTCTATGTGTTGACCACCCTGTTCACCACATATTTAACGAGGAACAATAGCCTGGATTGAATGTTACGTCGTGTTTAAAATGATTTCTTTATACTCTCCTATTACACCCTCAACATGTCTTCATAGTAGCCAGAGAGTAAAATACTTTCCTATTACATCCACAACATGTATTCATACTAGTCAGAGAATAAATTACTCAGACAGTAAATTACTCTCCTATTACAACATGTCTTCATATTAGTATTAGAGTAAAATACTCTCTACATCCTCAAAATTTCTTCATGATAGTCAGAGAGTAAAATAATCTCCTATTACATCCTCAACATTTATTCATACTATTCAGAGAGTAAAATACTCTCCTATTACAACATGTCTTCATACTAGTCAGAGAGTAAAATATTCTCCTATTACATCCTTTGAAACGAAAAAAATAAGAAAATGTGAAATTTATAGATAATATTTTTAAATTATTACGAGGATTTCTATTTACCCATTGCTTGAAAGAACTGAAGCATATACAGATATGATTAAACTGACAAATAAACTCGACAAATATCTAGCTTATCACAACTGTCATAATATCATCATATAATGCCAAGTTAATAGTCAATAGGTTTGACATGTAATAATATTTACTATTTTTGCAAGCTAAAATACCTGCAACAGAAATAACACGTATAAATGCGGAAACGTGAAGTTAAATGTTTCATATTACAACATTATAAGTTCAGGTGATGCAGCAAAATACTGAATTGATAACTTGAACATAGCTTCAAAGGGAAATTGATAACAGCTGTCAGATGGACATCCCACCATCACTTGTATATTGATAACACATGTGTACCACGACATGAGGAGGTCAAGGTACAGATTATAGACACTCGACATAGTTTTTGGGCATTTCAAATTTACATGATAACCGTCATATCACCACAGAGGTTATCACAAGATTCAGAATAATTGATATTGACTGATATACGACTACAATCCACGTCTCACAGCTAGTATCTACACCTAATTTTGTGACTTCGTAAAAGTAGAGACTTTAACCTTAATACAGCTATATGTATATGTAAGGCTTCACAGTCTATAGTGTGCTATGCCTTAAAGCTACTGACCTGTGCTTAAATCGCATACCGATTTGAAGGCGTGTCTTTACCCGTAATTTCATGTTCACCAGTTCATGGCGAAATCGGGTATTTAAAGCTACTTATGCTATACTCAATATATGCGGTGGTTCTGTTATTATATGCAGTGGTTATATTGTTATATGAGGCGATTTTATCATTATATGATGTTGTTATGTTATTATACGATGTGGTTCTTTTATTATCAATATACGTTTTTTCGTTATGATATTCGTCAATATACGTCTTTTCATTATGATATGACGTCATTCGAAAAATGACATCCGGGTTACTAGAAAGGCGCCATAGCGATAAAATGTCGGGTAAGGTTGGAATTCAGACCATTCTCCAAGAAATTGATTTACAGGCATTGTATCCTAAATTTGAAGAAGAGAAGGTAGATGTAGAGAAAGTTTTAAGTTTAAATGATAACGAACTGATTCGCCTCGGAGTTGCAATAATCGGTGACAGAGTGTTACCGAAATAAAACGGGGTACAAGTTCAAGTCACGGGGACGATCACACAGATGTCGAGGATGCACGGCTTCGTTCTAACCGTATAAATAACAATGGAGCTTCGGAAATAAGAGAGCAGCGGAACTTGCTGTTTGGACGTAGCAGGACTGGTGGTTTTAAATAGAGCGACCTTAATTTTGCGACATATACAGAATGCGTGATTGAATATTTATTCTGAATTTTAAAAAGACATTTTGTCCACCTAAGCATTCAACGCAGGCAATTGTATGTGCACGAAAATTAATTGAAATCGCGTTAATGTATAAAGTGTAATTCATAGAAAAGTATTTAAAAAATATACTAACGACCACAATTGCTGTTTCATGAAATGGGGATCATTTAAGTACTAATACACACGACATCAAAGAAAGTACAGCAAGTCAGTGATACAAGATATAAATATAATCTAGTTTAGTGACACTTTTATCTTTTTTGGATATTTTGTGGGTATTTTAAATTCGTCTTTTTGACCTGGTGACCTGATTTTACCAGACTTGGTCAAGGTCACATAGTGGCACATACATGAGAACATTGATGGCGCTAGCTGGTTCGGTTTTCGAAATATACTTAGACGTTTCTATTTTAAAAGCCGGTGCTAGGGGGCGTGAGAAGTGTTGCTTCTTTCATTACTTCTCATGAACAGACTCAATAAAACCGAGTCTGCTGCTTTATTCTCTGAATTGTGTTTGTTGCTCCCAAAGGATCACCTTTATCAGTATTTATAAGCCTGTTTAAAAGTAAACTAGTATGGCCGCCATATTTGATGACGTCATCAAGAAGATGATGAAAACATGATTGTGGTAAAGTTTCAAAATGGTCATGCAAAAAATGCAATCAGTAAAGAAAACGGATTTTTAATAACATTGTGACGTCACTGACGTCAAGACCTAATGACCTAGAGACACGTATTGACGTTCTTGCACAACTAGACTCTGAACTCTACAAGCTGTGAAAGTTTCGTTCAAATCCGACCATACATGTTTGAGATCTATCGCTAACACGATTTTTATCAAGACGTTACTGGCGCCATCTTTGATGACGTCATGACCAATTTTGACATTCTTGCACAACACAACCTAATTCCCTAAAGGCTGTGAAAGTTGCGTCAAAATCCGATAATAAATGCAGGAGATATAGCGATTGTAAGATTTCTTAAATGACGTTATTGGCGGCCATTTTGGATGACGTCATGACGTTGAAACTGTCATCGTCGACTTATAGGTTGCAGAAAACTAAATACTTTCCCATAGACCTCCTGTTGCACCTGCCAGCTAATATCTCAAGAATTATACACCAGATTTTCTTTAAATTACCTTATTTCATAGATATTTCCATCACAAAGTGTGAAAAATACAACTTTTTCTGCTCAACCTCTCTGCACATGTCTGTGTTTACAAACACTATTGAATCCGCACTGAATATTGACATGCAATTTCAATGGATGTTAAATTTTCAAAAACATATTTTTTTATTTAATTTAATGATCCTAGCTGATGGGGATTATTTTACCTATAGTTTATCCTTCCTGAAAATGCATATTGAATATTTCAAAGTTATGTCTGCTGACCTCTGTGAACTCTGTGAACTTTCACTTCTGTACTGAATCGTACACAACAAAAGGCGGGGCTGTACGCAACCTAAATGATGGCACTGATGGATTTTGCGATAAAACTCTTTAAAAAATGCAATTAATGAAAAAAACGGATTTTTCATAACAGTGTGACTTTGTAACAAAGACATGTTTTGACGTTCCTGCACAACTAGACTCTACAATCCGTGAAAATTTCATTCAAATACCATCGTAAATGCATGAGATACAGTGATAACAAAATTTGCCTACAAACGCCATTGGCGGCCATCTTGGATGTCGTCATGACCCCAAAAGTTTCGGGACACTATTCCTGCCTGAGCTCTATCATTCTGTAAAATTTAGAGGCTGTGCGACCAGTCTTACCTTCAACTATTGATTTTAATGCCTGTCGTGCCCAGATCGCCCACTCTATTGAAGATTTTAGTATAAAATGGTGTCGTAGAGAACATGCGGACCCAAACTCGCTTTCTACTTGGAAAAAGTCAATTTTTAAAATTATAGATACACGTATTAACTTTTATAATGCTAACCCCTCTTTACTACCTCCGAGACCTAGGTTTTCCTTTCGTAATTTAAAATCGGGAATTCAGGAATTTCATAATAAATTTGTTTTAGTTTCTGCAGATAAAACAGCTAATAATGTAATTATTGTTTGACGCCTACATTACGTCAATGTTTTATCTCTGGAACTCGGCAGCACCAATTCGTATACTCCAGTTAATTCTACTGAGGATGATGTTGTTCCCGCACATATCACTCGGTGCACTACTTTCAAGGCTGGTGTAAACGATAAGCAAATAAACTGCCTACCATGTACTGGATTCCTAAATTACATAAAAATCCGTATAATGCTCGCTTTATTTCTAATTCTAGTGCCTGCACCACAACAAACATCTCCAAACTTTTAACTTCTTGTCTTACTGCCGTTAAAGATCACGTTAAACTATATTGTGATAAAACTTATGAAAACTCTGGGATAAATTTATTTTGGTCTATAAAAAATTCAGGAGACGTTCTTGATAAAATTTTCAATAAAGGTCAAGTTTCATCACTTACTACTTATGACTTCTCTACACTATATACAACCTTACCACATCATCTTATTAAAGACAAGCTAATTTCTCTTATTCAAAAAACATTCGCTAGAGAAAATACTACATTTTTGGCATGTAATAATATTAAAGCGTTTTTTACTAACGGCAGTTTAGACAATTATACTATGTGGACTAATTTTTATTCGGTGGTTCCACTACTCCGGCCGATAAAAGGCTCTGGGTATTGTTTAACCACTCATAGGATATGTTGTCTGCTTTTTATACGCAGGCTTCATAACCGCTGCTCCCAACTAAATTCCATTATGTTTATTTCGCTCTTCGGGGCATTTCATTTTATTAGATACTGGGACCATACGCCGTACGACATGGGGAATACGTTAAAGAAGGATAGCTCCATGTCCACCGCCATATGCATGCCATCTACGGGCTGGTTAAAATTTTGTGCTGTTGATTTTATGAATATTGAGTTCTGCTCAACCCGGGGCTAGAGGGCGTGAGCGGTAGCTAGCATATTTCACTACCGCTCATGAACAGTCTCAATCAAACCGAGACTGCAATATTTAGTATGTGTCGTGCTCGGCCGTTTCCAAAGGTCCATTATCATACTCTTTTGCTATGAAGTTTGTGAAGCACTCACTTTCCTATTAGATAATATTTTGGCATGTAATAATATTAAAGCGTTTTTTACTAACGGCAGTTTAGACAATTATACTATGTGGACATGCTATTAAGTTTGTGAAGCACTCATCTTCCTATTAGATAATATTTTCGTCAGGTATGGTACCACCGTTTATAGACAAATTGTTTGTATCCCTATGGGTACGAACTGTGCACCACTTGTCGCAGATTTGTTTTCATTTTGCTAATAAAGGGATTTCATGTTGAGTCTTTCACCAGATACCCAGGCAGATGTTATTGAAGCTTTTAATGACACCTCTCGGTATCCGGATGACATACTGAACATTGACAACCCTTTCTTTCCAACTATGGTTGATAATATTTATCCTAAAGAACTTCAGCTTAATAAAGCTAATATATCTGATAATAACGCTTCTTTTCTTGATTTAGATCTCTCGATTGAAAATGGTGAAATAATTAGTAAAATCTATGACAAGAGAGATGATTTTAATTTTGACATTGTTAATTACCCCCACTTGGATGGGGATGTTCCCCCGAGCAACTTCTTATGGGGTATATGTGTCTCAACTTATTCGTTTTTCAAGAGCTTGTACTCGAGTTGAGGACTTTAATATTCGTAATCAGAAGGAAGAAGAGGAATAATAATAATAATAGTAAGAATACAATAGGTCTTTCCGCTAAAAGGTGGAAATCCCTAATAATAAGAATAAACAGAACGAACACAAGAGGTAATTAAGGTAATAAAATAAACTAAAAAATCAAATGGCATCCTGCTAACTTGGGATACATAGAGATACGGTAAGTATATACTATTCTTTGCGAATGCATACACAAAAGTATATATAATTTCTTAAAAATAGGCACACTTTTCTCAGGAGTGAAACGTCTTTTGTGTTCAGTAGTTGGTTGTACTTTAATATATTTGGACGTTTATGATAATAGCTCGGCAAAAGCTGGTTTCTTTTGCTACGAAAATGTCGACAGGACATAATATAATGAAATTCGTAATCTATGTCGTTTTGGCAGTATGTACACAGTCGTTGATATAGGTCACAGTAAAATTGTGTCGAATGCCTGGGAAAAATTGTATCGAATGCCTGGGAAAAGCCTATGAACGAACAAAAAAAATATTTTTTTTGGATCGTAACTGTTCCAATAGATATTGAAGAACAGTCTGTTGTTGAATATTTACCCCGAAATCTTGCCTGGTTTTCTGATATAACGTCACGTTCATTTAAGTACAGTGTAAGTGTCGTTCAGAACTGATGTAAACAATTTTCCTAAACTACTGAGGATGGTATTTGGTCTGTAGTTTGAGGGAGGGATCTGTAGGGTCACCTTTGTTTTTGAATAGTCGTTTAATAATTCCTTCTAGACATTCGTTAGGTATAAAGCCAGAATCAAACACTTTTTAAAAAGTAATGTATTGAACTGAATTGTGTTTTACGGCGCACCAACACAAGAAAGGTTATATGGCGCCAAACAGGGATGAACATGCCAGGCTCATCCTCCATTTAAGATATTCATTAATGATCAAGTCGTTTGCGCGTGCTTTTGCGTTTTGGGTTTTATCGATCATTCAATGTGCAATTGGTATTTCCTACGCGCTGTAAATAACAATTGTAAATAACTCTCGTATTCCTAAACTGAGGTCCAAAAAAGGGTTTATATGTTGCGCGTGATGTGTTTTTCTTGCTATTTTGGGTGAATGTTTTAGCTGATGACTTTAAAAATAATTCGGATTTTTTTTAGTTACTAGGCTTATTGTGTCTTTCACTGTACTGTGATCATTATCCATAAGTAATTCGTATATGGATTGCATTTCAGCTTGGTCTATATTGGTTATGAACTGGCCTTTTTTTTTATTTTCATTCCACTTTGAAGCTTTTGGTTTATTGGTTTGCGGATTTTCATTTGTGTCAGTGTTTGGTGGCTTTAGAATCTGAAGCTTACAAGGAAGTAGGGAATGACCGTCGGAGTATATGTCGTCTAGTTCTTCTATGTCAAAATCGCACATGTGCCTTAACAGGCTTGATGTAGATAATGTGTAGTCGATAACGGATTTCTAAAAGTAAGTTTGCCAATATTTTTGTCGTGGCCTATTCGTCCATTGCATATAAGAATATTGTTGTTTTTACATTTCTAGCAGTTTATGGCCATTTTGGTTGATTTTGGTGTCTTGTGACTTTCTATTTATAGGTAATTTAAGTTCTTTAAGGATATACCTCTGATTAAAATATTCCATTGTTTCTTGGTCAAAGTCAAATTGCTCAGCGAAAAACGTATCAACGTTTGTATGAAATAGTTCACTCGCTTACCTATCTTGGAATTGTTTTTACCTAAGGTGGTTCTTTCAGTGGAACGCAATTAACGTTGGCTGGTAAAGCACGAAAAGCAATATTCAAACTAAATAAGTATCTTTTAAAATTTACAGATATTTCAATAACTCAAAGACTGGAACTATTTGATAAGCTTGTATTGCCCATTTTAAATTATTCTTGTGAAGTGTGGGGATTTCACATTGCAAACAATATTGAAGAATACGAGGGGTGTTCCGTAAATAATGCGACTTCTGTATTATTTCGCGGAACTCATGCAATATTTACATGAAACCACTTCGTATCGCTAGAGTGATCACTGACGCGTGTCAAAGGTAAAAGTCTCATTCATACATTCACTGACCTTGGTGCAATGTACATTGCTTTATAGCGTATTCGTTACACTACAAGTAAAATGACTGGCAAACGAGCAGAAAATGTGCTTGAAATTAGGGCCTATATTGGAGGTAGGTCATTACTTGGGTTGATTACGGGGGTGGTCAAATGTCGTATAGTACTGTTTGTAGGTGGGTGGCCAAATTTAAATCCGGGCAACAGCGCTTGAAAGATACTCCTCGCCCTGGTCGTCCTCTAACGTCAACGACCAAGAAAAACGTTGAAAAAATCCGTGAAATCCTGAAAACTGATGCTCGATACACAGTAAGACAATTAGCTCGGATAACAAACTTGTCGTTAGAACGAGTTCATCTAATTTTGAAAAAGCATCTGAAAGTTAAGAAAATACATGCAAGATGGATACCGCGTATTCTGACAGAGGACCAAAACAAGTTAAGGGTTACAACAGCGAAAAAACTTCTGAAAATGTATCCGAAATACAGCAAAAAATCGTTTGAGAATTTAGTTACGGGTGATGAAACGTGGGTCCATTATTATGAGTCAAAAAGAAAAGTATCTAACCGAATCTGGGCCACGAAAAATATGAAACGACCAATTATTGCCAAACGAACGCGAACTGTTAAGAAGGTTCTGTATGCATTTTGTTTCACTACCAAAGGTCCCGCCTTGCAGAAGGCGGTGCCAAAAGGCAGAACTGTCACAGGACGGTTTTATAAAAACGTCTTGAAACAATTGAAGAAGTACTACAAACAGCGTCGCCCTATAACAGGTCTGAAGTATGTTCGTCTTCTGCAGGACAACGCGCCCGCCCACAAAGGCCGTATTGTAACGGACTTTTTGGAGTCAGAGAAGATCACCGTTCTCCCGCACCCCCTTACTCGCCAGACCTGGCCCCCTGCGACTATTTTCTCTTCCCAAGACTAAAACATCACTTATCTGGGAAGAGATATAACTCGAGGAATGCCCTGGGATCTGCTGTTTACCGGTGTCTTAAGGGTGTACCTGTTCATGAATACGAAAAATGTTTTCAAAAAAGGATTTCGCGGCTCAAAATGTGTGTTTCGGCTAAGGGGTAGTACTTTGAAGGATATCGCAAAAACAATTGATCAAACATGATTATAGTATTCTAGTAGCAATACCAATCGCATTATTTAAGGAACACCCCTCGTACATACACTTTATTGCAAACGTATATTGAATGTAAAACGCACAACGCAAAATGATTTTGTATATGGTATCCTAGGTAGGGTTAGCCTTATAAATAATAGATTGTATAAAATCATTAAATATTGGTTAAAGATTTTAAATAGTAGTGAAAACAAATATTCCAAAGTTATTTATAATGTTCTAAAAACAGATGCTGATATTTACCCAAACAAAGTTTCATGGTTAACTATGGATAGGTAACCCTAGTTCGCAATTTATTATCGTCAATGAGTTTTTACTACATGTGTCTCAACCAGAGTGTCGGAGATGTGGATATTTTCTTAGGTATATTTAAGCAACGACTTCATGATACTAATATACAATCTTGGCAGGAACGTTTAGAAATATCAACTATAGCAATATTTTTTTAAGGAATTGTTAGTTTTGATTTTCAATTATTTCGCATATACATGCATACATTTAGAATAGCGATGGCCAGATTAATTGTCTCATCTCGCAGCCTTGCTGTAGAGACTGGTAGGTGGTTTAAAGATATTCGAATAATATATATTATAAAGTATTTTTAGAATCGACCGAGCATGTTCAAATTAAAAGAAATGTTTTACAGCAAAAATGAAAAGGAAATTAAACATCTGAGTGTCTATATTTTTAAATCATTTGAAATAGGAAAAATATTAACATTGAATTGAATGTATTTGAAATTCCATGTCTCAATTATTTGTAATTCCATGATTCAATTGTAGTATTGTGTGTAATTTTGCCAAATAGTCATGTATAATTGTGGGTAATTTTACTCGTTTTCTTTTTATTTATTCGTATGTAATTGTGTGTGGTGTGGTTGCAAGCCACGTTTGAAAATCTTGATCCTGTTTGAATTGGGTGTTTATGCTATTATATGTGCATCGGACAGGTGTGTTCTTGGGCAAGACACTTTCCCTTAGCCCCGTTCGTCGGATGGGGACGTAAACCGGGCGGTCCCGTGTATCGGTCTATCCTCCGAGCACGTTAAAGAACCATAGGAATCTATTCGATAATAATAATAGGGCACGGTTCCCGGAGTCGTCCTACGTATCATTCCTCTCTCTCTGGGGCGGCTCTAAATAACATATACTGTGTTGATGAACCGTTAAACAACATTCAGTTCAATTATATGTGCATAGCAATAATATGGTTATCTATTATACAACAACCAACACATTAATATATCTCTACATGTTTAGTCAACTTCTCCGTGAATTCTGAATTGCAAATTGAGACATGTTCTTGTATGTCGCAATTTTTACTATATATATATATATACTCGTATATATATACATGTATATTTTTGTTTTGTATTGTTTCCGGCTGATTCTTTGTTTATTTTTCTTCGTTGTCAAGTAAGAAGTAAACAGTGTAATTTTGTATCTGATATGTATTATACATGTGTGTATTTTTTTAATTTAAGATTTAAAGCATGTGAAGAACCTTTTTAAATGGAAATTTGAGCGTGCGACTTGATATTCGCATATATTTTTTGAAACGTCAATTTAAATTATTTATGCAATTAATACTAATGCATTGTTCGATAGTTATAGACATTAACAGATTAACGTATACTCCATGATGCAGTTATGTCAAACTCATATAAAAGTTATGTCAAACTCATATAAGAGTCGCCTGAATGACTTCCTGTTCTGGCAATGAATAAAGAAGTTTGATGGAAGGTGTACACTTAAATCCGGAGATGGGTGAGCGAATGAAAAATAGAATCCCAATTTTATCCGGATATTTGGCAGGCCTACGGCAAGAATTGAAGAGAGCATATGCCCATAGAAACCCCATATATCTCATTAAAACTCTATCAATGGAGTTTTTGAAATGGTTCATGGTCGTAGACGGTACAATTTCTTCTCCTGGATTATTGACACTCAAAAAAGCAAAGTACTCGAAGTACCGACCGGCATAAGACCTGACATGCGTTCAGTTTCCTGAGGGGGCGTCCGTGGCCGAGTGGTGGTTAGAGTCTGAGGTGAAATCACTCATGGGCATAGGAATCTCTATGTGAAGAAACTACCAAGTTAGCTTTCGGAACGTCAGTGGTTTTACCCAGGTGCCCGCCCGTGCACGAAAATTGGCCGGAGGGGAACTTGGGGTCTTCCTTCAGCAATGGAAGCTGGAAAAGTCTCCATATGACCTAAGCTGTTGGTGCGACTATAAAATCCAGTTCAATTCAGTTCGGTTACCTAGCGAACGGTAAACCGTTTTAAAACGTCATTTTCTATACAGCTCTGTGACTTCTTTGTAATCAGGGCTTTATATTTTCAATTATTATCCCAGTTGTAATATAGTAGATATTACAGAGTTGAACCGAATTTTCATGACCGTTGGCTAGGCTGTACTATACATTTAATTATATTAAATGGACGTTTGGTTTTATTGGCTCTGCTGATCTTTCTTTCCTAATCACACCTCAGCAGTTCTGCGTCGTCAGACGTCGGTCTGTCTATACGTCCGTCCGCCATTTTTTATTATTTTTTTGTTTTGTTATGACACTCCTCTAAAACTACCTGTGCGATTTTCCTAGAACTTTACAGGAATGTTGTATTTGATGTCTAGTTGGTCCTAAATAAAATTTATTCTGATGCGACTTTAAACATGCCTTTTAGCGGCCATCCTTGTTTTTTTCTTTAATATATTTTCATGAACACGTACAATGTTACTCTAAGTTTGTAGTTATTACAAATGGCTTAAAATTCATCAAAACCTTAATTACTTAACTCTGGAAAACAAAACCCATTGAGAAATATGTTAGAAGAGTTCTTCAGTGTCATAATATTCTTGTTTTAAATCTGTTCTGTGTCACCACTTGATGGCAATTGAATCATTCTACATACATAAACCATTTTGCGATAGATAATAAATATGTAATAAAAAGAAATATAAAAATATCGGACAGGGAAAGTAGCATTCAAGGGGGACAGGGACAGTCAACCACAAAACACAAAAACAAACATGCAAACAGACAAACAAGAAGGTAAAAATAATAATAAATGTAAACATCACAAACACAAAAGAGTTGACAATAGGGCTACCGCCTTGGAACGGTCAGTGGCAAAGTAGGCCCTTTGGGGGTTTAAACCGGTTCTAGGTATTCTCGTATGAGTATCCTATGAAACATATGTAAGTATGTTTTAGATGAGAAGCATAGGATACTTATATGTTGTATAAAGATAGGAAATACAATATACATGGTGTGTTCTTTCATTGATATTTGTTTAGAATTCGGATTTCCTTTACATTTCATACCTCAAGCCACCATGTTGACGTGCAAGTCTGTGCTGATCACTGGTGCCAACAGAGGGATTGGTCTTGAGCTCGTGAAGCAGTTGGTCGGTATGACGTCACCACCTACGCATGTATTCGCCGGATGTAGAGACCCCGACACGGCTGAGGTATAATCACGTTAATTATTGTTTAGGGCGCACGTTCAAGCCATGTTGAGCATTTTGATTGAACATGCACATAGATACTATGCTTACATAAATTTGAAGATGAACATTGTTACTTTGCTATAAATTAATTATCACTTCAACTGGAGTAAATAAAAAATACCTTATAGTTTTAAAAATCTGAAGAAATACATATTTTACAGTCAAAGCATTTTTGGTAGGACTTTTTCCATGTAAACTCATTGTTGCTGCAGCTATAGAAACTTAGAAAATTCAATTAAAAGTTTTTACGATAAAACGTGCAGTGTGTTTAATATGTGATAAAGGGCAACCTAAACATGTCCCCAATTTACGAAATTCGTTATTATTTTTTATTTATATTTTAACTGACCATAACTCATGTCATAAATATTGTATGGAATGGAACTCTTTTAGGACACTATATCTATTAAATGTAAATACTTCATTCAAACGTTTTTAAATTGTTTCGTTTTAGGATCTCAAAAATATAGCAAGTACAAGTGCAGCTGTGACACTTGTAAAACTTGGTAGGTTCTCTCGGGTTCTCTTAACAGCGACAGTCTTGTAGATGCATACATTACTGTAGTTTTCCTAGATATCTAACAATACATTGTCAACGTTTACACACATCCGTCATATACACTTCATTTGCTGTACAGTTATATAAGATTTTATATTTCGTTATTAATCCACTGAACAATGTTGATGTTTTAGACATTTTCTTTTAAACCAATACATGTATTGATTTGAATCCTGATGAGAAACTTCATCCTTCATATAATCCGCCTTTGAGGTTGCTGTCCCAATATAACATTAGTCGACGCAAAACACTGTTGTATTTCATTCAGATGTGACTGACCAAAACTCAATTAACACGGCTAAAAGTGTGGTTGAGGATAAACTAGAAGGAAATGGACTCAACCTTCTGATCAACAACTCGGGCTTCCGCAAACCGCTGGCGCTACAAGAAACAACTAAGGAACAAATGCTTAAACACTTTGAGGTCAATGCAGTTGGACCGTTGATGATAACACAGGCAAGTTGGAACGCTTAGACATGCACATGCGTGTGTGTTGAAAGTGGTATCACATGGGTTTAATTATCACAGTAAACATGCTTTACTTTTTTGTCTCGCCTTTTCGAAGAAAAAAAGAGACATAGGTGTTGTTTTTCCGGCGGCGGCGGCGGCGGCGAAGGCGAAGGCGTCAACATTCAAGTTTTGCGTTTATGTCATTTTCTCACAAAATGTATACACTAGACCTTTCAAAATTTGCTTATAGTTGTATCTTGGGTGGTACATCGCAACGTGACAAAGCAAATGTGCAAGTGACCTTGCCCCTCCAAGCAAAGGGAAGATGACTTAATGATTTTTAAGTTTAACTTTTGCGTTTAGGTCACTTTTTCACAAACTGTATGCACTAGACCTTTAAAACTTTGCTTATAGTTGTATCTTGAGTGGTACATCAAAACGTGACAAAGCAAATGTGGAAATGACCTTGACCCTCTAAGCAAAGGGCAGATACTTTAATAATTTTACCTTCAACTTTTGCGTTGAGGTCAATTTTGCGCAAACTATGCACTACACCTTTCAAACTTTGTTTATAGTTGTATCTAGGGTGATACATCGTAACGTGACATAGCAGATGTGGATGTGACATTGACTCTCCAAGGAAAGGGCAGATAACCTTATAATTGTTACCTTCAACTTTGGCGTTTGGGACACTTCTTCACAAACTGTATGCTCTAAAACATTTCAAACTTTGGTTATAGTTGTATCTTTAGTGGTACATTGCAAATGTGGAAGTGACCTTCACCATCCAAGCATAGGGCAGATAACTTTAATTGTTACATTTACATCACTTTCTCATGAACTGTAATTATGCACTAGTTGTTTTAAACCTAATTTATAGCTTAATCTTTGGAAGACAAAATATTCTATTTTGACATAGTTGTGTCTTGGGTAGTGCGTCTTTTTGGCCGCATGGATTTCAACCACGACCTTGACCTACATTTTGGAGCCAGCAGAGCTTATGGGATGGCGAGTTGTCCGTCGTCCGTTCGTCGTCCGTCTGTCGTCTGTTAACTTTTACCTCGTTAAGACGATAGGGCTTTCATTTTTCATCCGATCTTTACCAAACTTTAACAGATTGTTAAAATCAATGAAAGCTCAGAGAAGTTCGACAACCAGGAGACGGACCAGTAACAATAGAATTATGACCCCTCATTTAGTTAAAATTCTATATTTTCCTCGTTAAGACGATAGGGCCTTCATTTTTCATCCGATCTTTACCAAACTTTTAACATATTGTTAATATCAATGAAAGCTCAGTCTAGTTCGAAAACCAGCCAGATCGGACCAGTAACAGCGGAGTAATGGTCCTTGATTTCGTTAAAAATGCTATACTTTGCCTCGTTAATACGATATGGCTTTCATTTTTTTTATTTTATTTTTATATTATTATTATTAATTTATTAATTCATTTTTTTTTCATTTTTTGTGTGTGTTAGCAAGAAGCATTGCTGTGACTATTGCGTTTTTTTCCGTTTCGTTCATTTTTAATGGAGTTACGGCCCCTTGACATTTTTACTTTTAAATTTCTTGTCGGCGCTACTCCTCCTAAACGCCTTGTTGGATTTCGACGAAACTTGGCAGGAAGCATCAGTAAGATGTCTAGTTGTGCATATCGCGCTTTTGCTCCAGTTCGCTGATTTATGACGGAGTTATGGCCCTTTGACATTTTTACGTGCCTATTGCGTTTTTTTCCGGTTCGTTGATTTTTGATGGAGTTATGGCCCCTTGACATTTTTACTTTTACATTTCTTGTCGGCGCTACTCCTTCTAAACGGCTTGTTGGATTTCTACAAAATTTGGCAGGAAGCCTCAGTATAATATCTAGTTGTGCAAAGCGCGGTATATCAATGAAATCTTGGAGAAGTTCGAAAACCAGCTAGATCTTGTTAGTAACGACAGAGTTATGGCCCTTGATTTGTTGAAAAATATATTGTATTTTCCTTTGTTAAATCTGTAGTTGCTTCATTTTTTATCTGATCTTTACCATATTTGTTTAGAATGTTAATATAAAAATCAATTTCTTATGCATGTTTTTCCAGTTCCTAAGTTCTTGTTTATATCTCACCCATTTGACCCAATTGCATACTATTCTGAGAGTTCAAGGCGTATGTGCTACATTTAAAGCATTTTATAAAAACTCACGTTCAGCGTACGAATCATATCTATAATTGACATCATTTTTTAAAAATTAAGATTGAAAGGGACACATTTTAAGTCATTTATGAGGAGAATAGCTTTTATGAAACTTACATACTAGTAATCAAAACAAATGTAATGGAATACAACAGTATAGTTTAAGTTTATACCTTGTCAGACGTTCCTGCCACTTCTGCAACACGCGGCGAGCCTGCATCCGGACGAGCCGTTGTCCTGCAGTAGGGCAGCCATCATTATGATATCTTCAGGCGTGGCGTCCATCGGCGAGAACTCTTCGGCTGGATCATATCCTCACAGAACCTCAAAGGTACACACATACTCCCTTTTAAAATTTTCATTTACACTGTTACTCTGGTCGAAGAACATGTATGTTAGTGTTTGTTTTTTAAAGTCTCCCCCGCCCCTCCCTCCCCACATCACTCACACTTACTCCCCACATCACTCACACTTACTTCCCACATCACTCACACTTACTCCCCACATCACTCACACTTACTCCCCACATCACTCACACACACTCCCCACATCACTCACACTTACTCCCCACATCACTCACACTTACTCCCCACATCACTCACACTTACTCCCCACATCACTCACACACATTCCCCACATCACTCACACTTACTCCCCACATCACTCACAGTTACTCCCCACATCATTCACACTTACTTCCCACACACCACTTACACTCCACATCACTCACACTTATTCTCCACATCACTCACACTTACCACATCACTCACACTTACTGCACCAGGAAGATGAACGTTTGAAAATCACTTCAGAGGCAGCCAGACGAGGCGGATAATGGATACGTTTATTTTACGTTTCTGTAGATTAATTACAATCATATTCCGGATGAAAGATACATTTGTAATCATCTGGATGAACTATACATATATAACAGCTTTTATGCATTACACATCTGGACCAAAAGTAGGTCAGCGTGGTCGACGTTGACCTACTTTTAAACATAGGTAACTCTAGTTCTAGTTTGTTAGCTGTTGTTAGCGATAGGGTTGACCTCCATTTCTCAAACACTGCAAGCACTACAGCTATTAACTGCCTATACATGCATACTTATATAGTTGTTTTTTTTCCGTTTCGATCAGCAAGTTTATGGCGGTCCGTTTATTTGCCCCGTCATAGGTTTGTGAGGGTCGGGGTGGGCCACCCCTATAGAAACCTTACAAAAATGCATATAATATGCATCAAGTTTATAGAAGCAAATGTACAAAATGGGCTATTTATAAAAGAGGAATGACCAATGCATATTATATTCAGAAACTGTATACATGAGGTTTTCTTTTTCCTTACATTTATAGATGTAACAGTTTGGCCACGGACGGAGTTATGGTCCTTGCTTTACTGGAATTCTGATATCAAATTATTGTTTCCTCAACTTTATGAACATATTCAATAGGTAGTGTTTAATAATATGACGTTATTTAGAAGAGTATGATAATGAGCCTTTGGAAACGGTCGAACACGACACATACAAAATATTGCAGTCTCGGTTTGATTGAGACTGTTCATGAACGGTATCGGTTCATTAACTTTGTTCTGTACAATAGGTGATATATTTGGACGAGTACCCAGCTGATACAACTATATTGGACGAGCCGCTAGGGTACTCGTCAGCTGGGTACGAGTCCAAATATATCACCGTATTGTACAGAACAATGTTCAATGCCCTTTTATTATATACCTATTTCTCTCGATGTAGAAATATAAATTATCTAAATTGACTTACATCATGGATATACAGGTACATAGATCTATGCTTACATGTATCGTTTCTTTGAATTTTACCAAACGACAACAAATAGTTTCATTTAAGCGCTTTATAAACGAAAGTATATAGGCGTGTGATATTGATGCATTCGGAACATTTTACCGGTTTTCGGACTTTATCGTTGAGCTCGTGTACTGTACAATAGGGATTTAAAAAATTGTTTGTACGCGCGTGCGTCCAATACGGAAATATATGGTAAGGTCACATGGTACAAATGCAGACCGCTCATTGCAGGAGAGAAATAGGTATATAATAATGTTAAATGTGTCATTGTGACGAAGACCTTGTTTAATGCAGAATACCCGTTTATGGTCCTACTGAAGTGAAAGCGTATGAGCGTGGACCAGTGTATACAGACACATATTAATGAGTAGCACATACACATTACATCACTCATCGACATTGTTGCCATATTCTATCTTTTTTGTCCTCGTGGTCCACATCTTAGAGTCCATCATAGTCCATATATCTTAATGTGAAATATTTGTTGTCCTCAGAGTCCACATATCTTAATGTGACATATTAGTTGTCTTCATAGTCCATATATCTTAATGTGAAATATGTGTTGTCTTCAGAGTCCATATTTCTTAATGTGCATACACTGTTGTTCAGATCGCTTGTGTCAGCCAAATGCTTTTCAACATTAACATCAGGCTGAGCAATTTTAATAGTACGTTCATAAAAAAAAATTCAACTGGAAGTTTTAGTGGTAAATAAAAAAACATTAGTTTTGAAAATCGGTTGAGAATTAAATATTTACAGTCTTTTGGTGGGGCTTTTTCCATGTGAAATTTCGTGTTGCTGGAACAGCAGAAAATTAAGAAATCTCAAATAAAATCAGTTAGAGTGACTTAATTAACATTTATCCAACACATTAAAACCTTTTTTGGATACAAATTCTAAAAACTAAATATAAAAAATTGATGCAGCAGGATTTTGCATTCAAAATGCCCTATCAGTAACAACTTTCGCACGTGAAATCATTTTTCAGTCGATTTTGAAAAGTAAGGTATTTTAATTACCACTAAAAATGCTGCTTTCACTGATACATATATTATGTAGGAACTAGTTCAATTTTATCTTAAACGTTGGTTGAAACAAGCGCCCCAAACAAGAGTCACTAAATTAAGAGCGTCAAAGCATTCGGATACAATATATTTGTATTAAGATTTATAATTAAATTATGATTTATACTTATCACTTCCATTTCGCAGGCAGCCTTGAATATGATTGCGATGAATTTGAGTATAGACCTAAAGAGCGATGGTATATTGTGTACTGCAATCCATCCCGGCTGGGTGAAGACCGAGATGGGAGGACCAAACGCACTTATTTCACCGGAAGAGAGCGCAAAAGGAATGCTGGGAACCCTGGCGACTCTTCAGGGAGATGAAGGAACAGGAAAATTCTATCATGGTACAAAAGGACATATCATTGGCTGGTAGTGATACGGAGACAGGATGAATACAAAAATGGAAACATACTGAAAATGAAAATGGGCATAAAGTTCGAACATGATACCATACACATCGTTATGATGACATTGCCTATCTTTATTCAATTTTCAAGAGACCAAAGTTGACTTTGATATATGGATACACGTCAAATAAAACAAATCGCAGACAAAGGACACAGGGCAATCACAGACAACGGGGAACTAAGTCGACCTGTGAGATGCAGATAAACAATACCGTAGAAGCATACACTTTATTATTTCATCGAGGAGTTAATAACGTTGAATTTAATTGAATCTTACCAATACTCATAGATAGGAGACGCATTCAACAATACAGCAATGAAATACTAGCTTTCACATACTTTACATTGTGGTGATCGGTCTATTGTTAGCTCTACTGATCAGCTTATGCCATGGTGCGGTGTCCGTCGTCCGTCTGTCAGTAAACTTATTTTTGTAGCGACTACTTCTCTGAAACTACTGTGCGGATTTTCATGAAACTTTACAGGAATGTTGCCCATGATGTCTAGTTGATTCTAGGAAAAATTCACGTTAAAATCATCATCATCATCATTGTCATCGTCATCTTCATCGTCGTCGTTGTTCTTGTTAGTGTGTATATTTGTTTGTCTGCAATACTAAATAAAAATGGTATTATTGTGTGACTAATATCATTTCAAAGAAATACAGATAATAAAGGCAAATGCACTGGCATGGATACCCTAAATAATGAATAATTATGTTATTACAACGTCCCGCCCCAATCCCCTCTGGTTTTAACAAAATTTGGGTGGGGGCTTTTTTGTGCGTAAAGCACTGTAACTAATTTTGACATTACATTTCATCAAATAGATTCCCACAGACGTTCTGAAGAAACAAGTTAATACAATGTCGGCAACGACGCCTTTATATAAACAAAATGAACACCTAATTATCACCACAGACCTTAGTTAAGTTACTTTATAACGGACACGATTAGACAGACGGACTGACTGACTGACGGTGCGACTATTATATCCCCACGAATATGCCGCCCTTCACTAAATACCCCATACATTTGTCTTTCTGTCACACCAAAAACACGTTAAACGACAAACATGAATGACAATGTTAATAAGGAATACTAACTAGAGTTTGCTTGTCGCAAATATGATGATGCGCGAATCCAATGGGTGATTGTCATCAAATGCCTTCTTCAAGGGTTGATGACGCGATATGTATGATGATTAACCTCCACTGAGCTTGTGGATGATGTTCCTCCATCGAGGACTGATAACGGGCCCACCTCGTGTCCCGGGGGTTGTCGATTCTATAACCTGGCCATGTTGCACAGGTACGGGGACCGTCTCCACCGCTCGTGACGTTATAGGTTGATTCTAGTGTCGAATCACCTAAAGGGCTTACACACCCAAAGGGCTTAGCTCCACTCCGGGAGGCTTATATCCAAACCTGGATGGCTTAGGCTGTAATTATACATACGTTTTAGATGTCAGTTGATAAACATAACAATCTTGCATAATTATCATTACCCAAACAAACCATTATTTAATATATATATATGTAAGCTGTACTCATGATGCGCAGCAATGTATACATATTCTACAACGCCATGTATACGCCATGTACGTCGCTGTTAACCATCACAAATCACTCGTATATTACACTCACTGAGTTATGCATGCACACAGGTATGTCAACTAATGCCCATATTATACAACGCTATGTATACGCGTCAAACATTTATACTAGTCACTCATCTCATTGTTAACCAATGCACCTTATATACAATGTTATCAATTCAATCGTGTATTACAATCACTGAGTTATACGCCAACGTTAATTAAGGTATCTATTATACAACGTTATCAAATTAATATTGTTTTACAATTAATGATCAATTACAATAATTACATCTAATAAAGTAACTTCAAAATCATATGCTAGTCACAAGTTAATGTTTGAGAAACATCAAAGCTAACCGGATGTACCGCCAACCAAGATGGCGGCACCCACTGAATACAAATGTACGTTAAAAGTTCATAAAATAAATACTGACAACAAATTTCCTGTGAATTTCGCCGTCCAACTCCTGCTCCAAACAAAGCCACTATCGAGCAATCCCGGCCAAAACTAGAAGACAATGGATTTTATAGCAACCGTTACGCCCAAACCACTATTTCCAAGTTCATTCCGAGACATACGTGGCTAAATTCGCAGTAATATGAAATAGGTTAAACCTATAGGGCGAGCACAGTTCATGTTTGATTGTGAGGTATGTATGCACCGGTATGTGCAAGTCTAGCTGCGTGAATCGTAGCTCTTATGGTGTACCTATACCATGGTAGGTACATACCACCATAATAGCCATGATTCTCACGCCTAGTGCAAGTCTACCCGTACGTGTCTTAGGGATCGTGACATCCAACCCCCAATACATTTAAATTTGTGTGTGTGTATTTCTAAGGATTATAGTCCGTCCGCCTACGACATGCGTCCTACCCGACGATTATAGGCGCAATGGAGTCTGGACTTTTATCTGTGTGTTTGTGTGATGTGATGTATGTCTAATTGAAGCAGCGAACTCCATGGTTTCTTTATAGTGCTGCCACACTGGAATACCACGCCGTAGTAGACATGATACCCCCACCCACCCAGTCACATTATTCTGACACTGGTCAATCAGTCGTAGCACTACCCATATTTGCTCGTCAGACAAGGGTTACAATTGACTACTCCATTTTTAAAGTCTTTGGTATGACGCGGTCAGGGGACTCGAACCCACGATCTCCCGAATGCCAGGCAGACGCTCTAACCAGTACACCACAATGCTTCGGTCAAATTTCAATTCGTTCCCACACAGGACAGATATGGCATGGAACGAACTTCGAACAGCTGTCTAGTCATAATCCAGTCTGGATCGGCTGAATCACCAACCGTCAAAAAAGCTGCTACTACATCAGTGTATGTAAGATATATATATGCATAAACCGTGATGCACGCGTATACGTTTTTGCCGAACAACATGTAATTACGGTTTCAACGTTATGTCATTACGAAAAAATGTATATATATGATTTAAGCTTTTTTTATTCGAATATACGTCTTGTCTTCAACGTGTGTTAAATTGATTCATACGTATTGTCTGATGATGTATGTTTGAGAAAGTACAATGTTTTTAAAACAGGAATTTGTTGTTTCCTACTTGACATTTAATAAATTGTGGTCCATTTTCAGAATATTAGTTAAATCAAATTTAGTTAAGTATGTCTGGGGGTGGAGGACACCGGGTCCGACGTTTTTCATCAATATATTCTGAAAATGCACCACATTCATCAAATACTGTATAGAAAAGATGTTGGTTTGTTTCACCGTTCTTGATGTTTAGCACTAGCTGCGCTCAATCTACATCTACATTTTAAGAAACTGAGTGTCCTATTTGACCCTAATGTTTCTGTCGGTGGTAGAAAAACAAAAATAGTGAAATGATAGGACAGAGAAAAGCATAGATCGATTGAAGCAGAAGACCGGTAAAGTTTCCAAACCGTGTTTTCATCACCTTCAAACTACTCCGTGGCATCAGACCAAACCGGATGACCGGTTACAGGTACACTGGCATAGGAACGTTTCATTCATATGGGGGTCCTGTGGAAACCTCAAACGTTGTTTAACGTAAATAGGTGAAGCACCAATAGTGGTGCGAACGCCGGATTGCGATTTTAACTAAAAAATCTGTGAAAAGGGGGAAAGTCCAGGTAAAATACATGACAAAATTAGGGTTATTTTCATATAACATTTGTAATGATATTGAACAAGTGTCAAGTTTCAAAGCTATTCGACAATTCATTTTTGAGAAATGAGGAAAGAACAAAAACTTTAACGAAAACTTCAAAACTCGTAGACGGACGGACGGATAGACGGACAGACAGAAGGAAATCGCCAAACTGTAAGCCTGGATTTGCTACGCAATCCAGCCACAAAAAAAGATTATTTTTTTGTACATTATGGTGGAGTCTAAACCCGACGCTATTATTTCGGACGTTTGTTTAAGCCAAAGGTTTTTCAGCTATGTAAGTGTGTGATTTTAACAAAATGTAAATACATTATATATAATTGGAACTGGCAATTACACGCCTACTAAACAGTGTCTCCAGCTCAAAAAAGAGCAATCGTAAAATGAGACAATGCAACATCCGAGCTAGAGACATCGTCAAGAAATGGCTGTCAAAATGTGAGTATGACCCATGTTTTAGCTATTTTTTATTGTTTTAAGACATGAACTGGCAAATCGGAGAATGTCATGCTCCGGGTATAAGCCAGGAACGTCCGTAAAACCCTCGATTCGTTCCATATAATGGCTTACCTTTGTTGTAGAACTTTTCTCCCGTGACCGGTTAGCTTGTTTACATGACAAATTTCGACATTCTTGTGTAGTTTAGTCCGAGTTCTACACATTAAACATATTGTAGCATCATATATTGGTCCAATATGATGATAAAAACAAATGAGCACCACTAATACGCAGGAAAAGGCATTACTCAGAGAGTTATGCTGATTTTTTTATAAGAGCTAGAGACAACATACGAGAGCTGGAGACGAAACAGGGAGCTAGAGTCGATGCATTTAGAAGTATTACTTAAAACTTACGTATTTGGAGTGGTGGTTATCATCGAAAGAGACTGACGATATCGTGACATTCTAATTAATCGTAGGTTTCTACGAAGCGATACACCCGTTATATATGTTCGCTAAACAATAAATGAATTGAATGTGATATTTATTTCAATGTATACCAAATATTTCCAACTTACGCAGATGTTCTATTTACATGTAATCTATTGATTTTCGATTAAACTGTATCCGTATTATCGTGAAACTGTAAACATGTATCTACATTTGATGTTGATTTACCGTATATACTTTGAAGTAACTGGTAAAATGTATTAAATATTTAGGATTTTTAGCTCACCTGAGCCGAAGGCTAACAGGTGAGCTTTATGATCGCCCTGTGTCCGTCGTCCGTTGTCCGACGTTAACTTTTTGCTTCAAACAACATCTCCTCCTGAAACCGCTTGGCCAATGTCAACCAAACTTCACATTAATGTTCCTTGGATGGTCCCCTTTCAAGTTTATTCAAAGAATTGAATTAGGTGCAGAACTTTGGTTGCCATGGCAACGGAAATGATTTTTTTTTTTAAACTTTAAAAATCTTCTAGTCAGAAACTACTTGCCCGATTTCGAAACAATTTCACAGAAATGTTCCTTGGGTGACCCTCTACCAAGTTTGTTCAAGCCGTCGAGATTCGTCAAAAAACATGACCGCCAGGGGCGAGGCTGGTTTTCCCTATATGGCTATAGTTAACATTTCAAAAATCTTCTTGTCAGAAACTACTGGTGCGATTTCAAAATAATTTCACAGAAATGTTCCTCGGGTGACCCTCTACCAAGTTTGTTCAAGCCGTCGCGATTTGTCAAAAAATGTCATCTGAAAACATCGAAATAAAATAATTGTCAAAGTAGGTACAAGGGCAAGGAAGTTACGAGTACAAGATGTTTGCAATGGTTATTACTCGTCCACAATCCTGTTTCTAGTGTGACGTAAGCAAAACTTATACCACAACTGAAATCGTTTGAGGGTAAAACACGCAAGAGTAAAATGACGAATAATGACGCCATGCCATATATTTAATAGCGCTATATATATACTAAGATGTCAGCTATAATTACCTCATAGTGTGACATTTATAGGTGTAATATGAATAGAACAATAACTTTGAGTGTGCAAATATTGTATTTATTAGCATGTTACTCGTTTAATATCATTTTAGAAAACTCGTTATTGTATTCAATATACATAAACGATCACTCAGTACATTACCTCTATTAATTTACATTTGTATCCATGTCATAAATGATGTACCGGTGTTATTTCAAGTTTACTTGGGTGTGCTATATTATACATGTTGTATACTAAATCATCATTACAACTACCAATGATTCTAAATTGCATGATACCACCCGTTATATCATCTTTATGATAGGTCGCATAGCAAAACAATAAACAGGACTTACGCTCCGGCACAAAGTGTGCCCCTAGTTAAGACACTGCCTTCTAATATGGCCGTTGGTTAAATAGATATCTATTTTATGAAGAATGAAACATCAAACTCTACTGACAAAGGAAGAAAATAACTTGAAGAAATAGCACATGTGCTGGGATTTTATTTACAAAATTCAATTGATACAACACTGAGCTATTAAGGTTGATATTATGGTGGGGGTATTGGTAGTTTCTGATTATTAAAATTGGTTTAATACAGTTTTATTATGGTATGCAATAGTATTGCATCGACTCTAGCTCCCTGTTTTGTCTCCAGCTCTCGTATGTTGTCTCCAGCTCTTATAAAAAAATCAGCATAACTCTCCGAGTAATGCCTTTTCCTGCGTATGTGTGGTGCTCATTTGTTTCTATCATCATATTGGACCAATATATGATGCTACAATATGTTTAATGTGTAGAACTCGGACTAAACTACACAAGAATGTCGAAATTTGTCATGTAAACAAGCTTACCGGTCACGGGAGAAAAGTTCTACAACAAAGGTAAGCCATTATATGGAACAAATCGAGGGTTTTACGGACATTCCTGGCTTATACCCGGAGCATGACATTCTCCGATTTGTCAGTTCATGTCTTAAAACAATAAAAAACAGCTAAAATATGGGTCATACTCACATTTTGACAGCCATTTCTTGACGATGTCTCTAGCTCGGATGTTGCTTTGTCTCATTTTACGATTGCTCTTTTTTGAGCTGGAGACACTGTTTAGTAGGCGTGAATTAGTGGTAAATAAAAAAACCTCAGTTTCGAAATTCGGTTAATAAATATTTTACAGCCATCAATTTAGATGAGGCTTTTTGTATGTAAATTCTTATCTATCTGTCTACATCCTGCATTATCCTCTTTCGTGTATGATGTACATCTGCCGTGTTGCTGGGACAGCAAAAAATTAAGAAATCTCAAATATAACTTTAGTCAGCCTCAATAGTTTGCTATCAATTTTTCAGGATGTCTTAATTTCGGTTTGCCCAACTCATTAAAACCATTTTTGGATAAAAGGTCGACGTGCATGTGCAACAAAGGGTAAAAATACTTTTTGAACTTCCCCTACCCCCACACGTCAGTCAAATTATTGGGATCTCGGAAAGGAAACTGTTCCTACCCCTGTCAGTGTGAGTAACATACCTGGTGTTGTTCTAAATACTAGTAGTTATATTTTTTCATAATGGACCATAATGTTACTGTGCGGTAAAAAAGATGCGATGACAGAGTGGTTAGCTTATGCTCTGAATATAGAAGTCTAGGGTTCGACTCCCGGAGGTTCACGTCTCGAGAATTGAAAACGCTTAGATCTAGAACTTATTCGTGCAAGATAGTTCAAGTTACTGTGAATTCTTCCTACGGATGTAAAGCCGTTGGTCCCCTGTGCAGGGAGAGACGTTATCACAAAAAAAGCCTGCAGGTTAACTCATCCACAGAAACGAAACTGTGATAATCAAAAGTATGTGTACAATACGTCAATAGTATTGGAAGAAAGAAAGAAAGAAAGAAAAGAAAGAAAGAAAGAAAGAAATAAAGACAGATGGATCGATAATAAGCACTTTGCTCACTAAATGTTTACTAACAGACCATATGTCATAATGTGATGACATACGATGATGACGTAAATCAATGGCGTCTTCAATCGGAACTCTTCGCCTATTTCCGATTGTAGTGGACGTGCATTTATGGTTTTACGGGAAAACGAGATGGCGATAATGATAAACAAATGAAAGATGTTTTTTAACGGTAGTTACCAAATCATTTGTTTATCCTAATCGATTAGCAAGACATATAAATTTCTTCGACACGCAATCTACTTTTATTAAATTGTTAATTGTGTTGACGAATTTTGGCCAATGTGCAAGGTAACACTTTGGGCTACGCTTCCGGTAAATGGCCGTTTTGGCGACATAGGTAAAAATGCAATTTCATTGTCATTTTTGGAAATGGGTTCGAGAAAGGTTTTTAATGTTTTTTTCAACTCATTCTGCTTGGAAACCACCATTCTTAATGATTTCTACGAATGCTTATCTTGTTAATTTCGTAACGAAATATGCTACTTTACGGTTGTAGTCGTCCATAAAATACAGTAAATGACCCAAGACTTTTCAAAAGGATGGATTGGTATGTTTACTTTTCGCCTGCATGATACCATAGGAGCTCGCTTGCGCTCGCATCGCTTCGCGACGCAAGCTGTGCTCGCTATTAAATTCTACAAGATAGACCCTTAAACAATTTTGCCTTTTATGGAGATAGACCTATACTTTTACATGCATTAGCACAAAACTAAACTTATTAAACGGCCCTTCTGGACGCCCTATTGCGCCACTTAAAATGTGCACGCTTTTCCGAGTTACCTGCATATATCATGAACATTGTGAATTGGTTACAACTGAACAATGGATGTGGGTGTAATTAACAGGTGCTTACAAGGTGCTCGTCCGGAGCGAGAATAAAATAATCAGTAACCAACACACATGACTTTGTATCTCATTAAAATCCAGGATTTATAATAGTATACAATAGCCATCCAAACATTACACATATCATTACCAATATATGTATATGACATTATGTCACATGATTTACCATAATCATACACATTCATCACATTGCACCACAGCCTGTGGTTGTAATTGCGTGCATGTTTAGCCTATGCTGTTTTATAGCTGAATGCTTTGTTGCAGGTTCCACATATAAACGGTGTGTAAAATCCGGTGGGAGTTAACATGGCCATCGAAGGTTGATTTCATATTGAACTGCTTAAAGCAAACAGGACATGTGAATTTGTATTCACTTTCATTTACCTGTTTGCGTTGAGACAGTCCAGATTGTGTTTGAAATATATTTAAACAGCGGTCACACACATAACCTGGCAAATGTACACGCCGTGCATGCTGCATTAGCATTGCATTTGAATGCGTTTCAAACTGGCAATGCATTTTATTTTTATTTTGGCAAATGTGTCTTCTTATGCATGACAAATGCTTTTGCACATTTACTTTGTCTTCCGAGGACCCGTTGAAAGCATGGAACTCCATATCTGAAAATACGGAAATAGTAATCGGAATATTCACATTACATAAGGCTAGATACATGTGATCATATGTACATTGCCATATTAGGTATATTTTTGGTATATTTTATAATGAATGACGTTATAGCCTGCATATATAGCACACATTTATTTTATTCCATCAACCAATTGTTACGGGTAAAATGTAATAAGAAAGGAAGTTAAGCCAGCAACAACTATTTTTAAAATATATTCTAACATGACCTCCGCAGTCTTTCCTATACACAAAGAACAGAGACAGCTGTATGTTATTCTACGATAAAATACAGCTGTTCCATTAATTCCCTGCGTATATTTCATCCGTTGGAAGCGCCACGTTACATGATGTCAGTTGGTAAATATACGTCACGAAGACAAACTCAACAGTAATTTTAATGAAATGTTAATTACAACAAACGTGCCATGCGCCCAAACCGTGCACACACCCGATATCAAACCATCATATGCATCAGTACATATAACATTAATAAGCATCTTGAACACGGTGAGAACGTTTGACGTCATACAGCGCAAGCTATATATATATATACACCTAGATCTTCACCGCGTGCACGTCGCAGAGTGGGCATTGTCAACAATCATGTAGGGTGACCTACTTGGTCGCCCTTGCCAGCACATCCTACAAAGTTGTACGAGATAGGATTGCGGATCTGTTATTACTTGTAGTATAAGTCACTGGCTTATATGATGCAGCACTAACGGAATGATTGTTGATTGACCGAGAGTGAAGATGTCTCCTTCGTCCCGCCAGACGTTGTACAGCGCCAGGAACAACTACAAATGGAGGGAAGCCTGGCGCTGTACACGGAGCGAAGGAGCCATATCAACCTGCGTGCCAGAAGATAATAGAACTATTCTACGTTAGTTGCTATAGCCACCGGGGACGCAGGTTGCAACTGGCGGGTGTGGCCCTATGGGGGATCGCCCAGTAGTTAGGCAGCACCACCTAGACGTCGTTCCAGACCCCCCACCTCACCGCCGCAGCGACAACCACAGAGCGAAAGCGACATCTACCTACATATCTACAAGAGAAATGACGACACAGCAGCACCACATCAACCAACGCATCCATCTGAACAGACCAGACTCTATTGTGCCCATAGCGCCAAGGTTCTCCTGGCGCTTTAGTTGGCGGACGGTCTCTAAACCTTAGAAAAACAACAACAACAGCAATGACTTAATTGTTTGTAACGTGACTACTAGTGTATTGAAACCCAGAACTTTGCATACGGGGGCGCCCGATGGAACAGCCTGTAAACAATAGCAGCCTGATTACCCTGACATCCGAGATAATATATAGTGCCCCAACAATAGCGTAAACAATGGGGTTATTGTTGTGTTAGAATCGAAAAATAAAATACAGTTAGTCGTTCGGATGCGAGTAATTAAATTTTTACTACGCATCCGAACTCCTAGCTGTATTTTATTCATCGATAAAACACAGGTACATTTTTATTATTTCTTAATTCTAACACGACCTCCGCAGTCTTTCATATACACAAAGAAGAGATACAGCTGTATGTTATTCTACGATAAAATACAGCTGTTCCATTAATTTCCCGAGTATATTTCATCCATTGGAAGCGCCACGTTACATGACGTCACTTGGGTAAATATACGTCACCAATACAAACACAATGGTAATTTTAATGAAATGCTAATTACAACAAACTTTCCATGCTCCACCCCCCCCCCCCCCCCCCCCCCTCCGCCCCCCACCACCACCAAAATAAACCCATCATATGCATCAGTACATATAACATTAATAAGCATCTTGAACAAGCGTCAGCAAAGACTTAACTAGTGTATTAGTCGCTATCAACCAGACACACTAAAGCTGACTGCGAGCGCTAGCGAGCGTCTGGACTCACTGTTCTTTACAAATTTTCATCGATAGACGGCGCCAACCGTCAAAACTGACTGCGACGTGACGTCATTTTGATTGCAACATCAAAGTGCACGTTGAATTACGCGCAACATTTGTTCCAATGGGATGTGTGTACGTCCTTATTAAATATACAATAAACTTCGTTTTATTGTAGTTTCTCTAAAAACATAATGTAATCTTACAAAATGATGTTTCAAATTTAATTTTTAGCATTAATCGTGATTATGTTTGGAATAATTTTATTGCACAACATTGCGCGTAACGTCACGTATTTTTTGACGCCGTCGTGACGTAGGGGGTGATTCCCACGGATTTCCATAACAAACTGAAGTTGACCAATCAGAGGCCGGTGATATTTTTTTGTCCACACCTCGTTTTTGCTGTCAACATTTTTAAAGAAGCTTTACTCCAGACCATCGTTTGGACTTCTTTGAGAAAAGTCTCGCGAGAGGTCTGGATGATCGAGACTACTAGTGTATTGAAACGCAGAACCTTGCATACGGGGGCGCCCAATGGAACAGCATGAACACATAGCAGCCTGATTACCTTGACCTCGAGATAATATATAGTGCCCCAACAAATGCGTAAACATTGGGGTTATTGGTGTGTTAGAATCGAAATAATAAATAAGTACCTGTATTTTATCGGTGAATAAAATACAGTTAGGAGTTCGGATGCGTAGTAATTAAATCACAAGTGCGTTATTCACCGATAAAACACAGGTACATATTTATTATTTCTTAAATCATCAAATGTATTCGAATACTACAAAGAAAAATATTCACTGACATAAAATACATCAAATGGATCCAATATTTCTTTAAATCCGATATACGAATAAAATCTAAATACTATTGGCAAGTGTCTCTTTAATCAAAATTGTCAAGTGTCCCTTTGATCCAATTTCACTTCAAGTCCATCCTGGTTTATTAATCCACAATGGTTCAAATGTCCAAATAATCCAATAATTCAATGTCTCTAGATGAGCACAATATTTTTTTTATCCTCTCACAATATATTGTTATTCAAAGCATCCAATGTTTTGTAAATTCTCAATTAAAATAATGAACCAGATACTCCACTTTGAATACTGATACTGAAACCCCACACGTTTTACTAAAGTCAGCTTTATATACAAACATGGAACATTCTAGATTATAGAATGTTCTGTAACAATCTTACACATCTCAGTATGTAAACAATAATTTAGAATTTACTAGAATAGATATTTATATACGTTCTATTAATAGAAACAACTTGACAGCTGGATCAATAAACATGTACACTTATATAGCATCATATACATGAGGGTAACATACTTTTATAACAAAAGTATAACCAGTTAAGTATTGCTGAATTTCTGTAAATATAATTTTACTGTATTTAATGATCAATATATTATTGGAGATATGCGTGTATGTTTATTTAAATGTGCCTCTTAAATAAACATTGACATGTCCATGAAGAACCATGAGCTCTGAACTTTGTCATATTTTGACATTCATACTTTCGAAAACAAACACTAGTTTAAACAATTAATATAGAGGTGACCTTTAATTGTTTTACTTTATGTATTTCCATCAAATTTAAAGTATGTAAGGCAAATGGTCGAACTTAAAGTAAATTAACCATCGGACAGTACATGGACGGAACAATGGGCAAACGCTCGAGCGATATTGTATATTACCTGACAACTTCCGTTAAGATGTTGAAAAATGAATAACAAGTTACCGACCGTGTCCTTGAAATTTAAGGAACATATTTAGGATATATTTACCTTATAAGAGAATGCGATAAGCTAAAACAAACCAGTGTCACAACATCACACAAGTAGCGCTTAACTTCAGCAAACATTCGCATCGATAAAATGTCAACATGTTTTGGTTTTAAAAGTTAGGTCTGAAGTCAAAATATAGTACATAGAGGGTCCCAAAGGGGTTTTGCGTGAAAACGTGATAGGTTGTTTTTTTTAAAACGTGACACGTGAAACAAACAATATTTTTGCGTGATTGCGTGAAAATTATATCAGCGTGATCCGTGATTTTGGTCTTGGTAAAACGTGATCGCGTGATATGGTGACGTGAAACGTGAATTTTTAGTCCTTTTCAGTCTTTTTAGTGTCCCTCCTCCTCCCAGGTATGTGAAATGTTCTCTTTTTGTCATAACTTTTATACCACATGAGATGTCAGAATGCTGTTGTCAATTTGAAAGCCTCAGAATACATCTGACGGCTCAAGTTTGTGTGTGATTGTGTGTGTTTTTGTTTTGTTGTTTTTTTGTTGTTGTTGCAACCCACACATTGTTCTAGAGAAGCTCGAGCCTATAGCGCTTCACGTCTGCTCATCCACATTTAACGTGAAATGTGAAAGTTCTGCTATTTTCACGTGAAGACGTGATCCTTGTTTTTATTTTACGTGATCACGTGAACACAACCCCCCTTTGGGTCCCCCTACATAGTCTGGCCATGTACAGGTATGTCTGTTATCGGAACCTAGACATACCGGAACCTCTTTTTTGTCCTTGTGCAGACAGCGGGCTGTTAGTCTCTCACGCGTTTTTAGCCTATACGGACGTACTTTCACGGCACTTCAGCTACCGGTAAGACATACGTATTCATCATGTGTATTGTATTGTATTCTATGTGTTGACAACTCTGTTCACAACGTATTTTGATGTTAAATCATGTTTAACAATTACTGTTGTGGTCCACAGTTTGTCACTTTTCGGTGAATTCCTATAATCGCGACCATCTTCTGTTGGGAGTAAAAGCCATACCGTACCCAGCAGTTAAACAAACTTCAATAAGTAACATTCCCTTGATTCCATTTCTATTGAGCCATTTTACACTTATAGCGCAAACGATTGCTTGTTGATATATTCTGATTTTTTACAGGTACACGTTTCAAGAGTTGTGTATTCAGTGTGATAATGATATATGTACATACATGTACTGTATTATGTCTACTCCACTTTGTGGAGATGGAGACATATTATTTTTGTGCTGTCGGTCCGTCTGTCTGTAGGTCATACTACACCAATTCATTTTCCATAGACGTACATTATAACCCTAAGCTCTGTACTGAGTTCCCTAATATAAGAAGCTATATTTTTGCTTTATAATACTAATGTTTTGAAAGACCTATCTTGGTTTTATCAAAAAAAACATACATACACCATACATTGAGTATGTTTTGAAAAAATGCTGTTTGGGTCGGATGGTGCTGACCCACCTACTTGCATGTAGAAACATGAGGAAAATGAAAAATATACTTCTTTTTTTTATTATGCAACAAATTATGAATACATTGTATAATAAATGTATGGTTTAACCTTTATAAGTACTCTTCAAAAGTTGAATTTTAATTTTTTTAGTTAGATTTTTGGTTTGTTTACCTTGTCAACCTATCAAAATTAAAAGATTCTGTATAAAGCTCCGATTTTATCCTGGAACTTTTCCCCTGTCCGCTGATTGGTTGGTAATTGGTGTACTCTAATCTGTATGTCATCTGTCTGTCGTCAGTACATAACAGCCTTTGTCCGGACTAGCTCTCCTTAATCCTTGGCCGTATTTCAACGAAATGTTGCAGGGATGATCAGTACCAAGCCTAGTTGTGCATATCGTCGCCGTGTTCCGGTTGAATGATTTTTGGCAGAGTTATGACCCTTTAAATGTTTTAATACACAAACTTTGTCCGGACTAGCTCTCCTTAACCCTTGGCCGTATGTCAACGAAACGTTGCAGGGATGATCAGTACCAAGCCTAGTTGTGCACATCGTCGCCATGTTCCGGTTGAATGATTTTTGACAGAGTTATGACGTTTTAATACACAGACTTTGTCCGGACTAGTCTTCCTTAACCCCTTGCCGGATTTCACCGAAACTTTGCAGGGATGATCAGTACCAAGCCTAGTTATGCATGTCGTCGCCGTGTTGCCGTGAATGATTTTTGGCAGAGTTATGGTCCTTTAAAGGATTTAATACACATATCTTGTCGGGACTAGTTCTCCTGAACCCCTGTGAGATTTCAGCGAAATTTGGTAAGGGTGATCAGTACCAAGTCTAGTTGTGCATGTCGTCGCCTTGTTTAGGTTGAATAATTTTTGGCAGAGGTAGTTATTGCCCTTGAAACGGTTTAATTCACCCACTTTGTCCGGAATAGTTCTCCTTAACCCCTGGTCGGACTTCAACGAAACTTTGCAGGGATGATTAGTATCAAGCCTATTTGTGCATATCATCGCATATATTTGGCGAGTTATGGCCCTTTAAAGGTTTTAATACGCAAACCTTGTCAGGACTATAGTTCTCCAGAACCACTTTCCGGATTTCAAAAAAACTTGCAAGGATGATCAGTACCAAGTCTAGTTGTGCATTTTCGGACTAGTTCTATTGAACCGCTGGCCGGATTTCAACAAAACTGTACTAAACCTAGTTGCGCATATCGTCGCTGTGTTCCGGTTGAATGATTTTTTGCAGAATTATGGACCTTTAAAGGTTTAAATACATATTTTTTGTCCGGAATAGTTTTCCTGATCCCCTGACCAGATGTCAACGAACTTGGCAAGCATGATCTGTACCAAGCTAGTTGCGCATCATATGCGCCGTGTTCCGGTTAAATGATTTTGACTTCGGTTTTAAAACACAAACTTTGTCTGGGAACCCTAGCCGGATTTCAACGAAACTTGGCAAGAATGATCAGTACTAAGCCTAGTTGCGCATATTATCTTCGTGTTCCATGTGAATGCTTTTTTGCGGATTTATCATTTCACCAGTGGTGGGGGGGGGGGGGGGGGGGGGGGGGGGGGGGGGGGGGGGGGGGACATCTGTTGGGGGGGGGGA